>VWZK01000772.1:74432-87207 GCA_013396935.1 Baryphthengus martii | reverse complement strand
GTATTTCAACAGCCAGACTTGGATAAAGGTTAAACATTGTAAGAGCAACCTTTTTTTTTTCTTGTAATATAGAAAAGTATTACAATGTTACCATTAAAGATCAAGTGGTCTGGCAGTCTTCTGATCCTAAACCAAAGCCACTGTAAATTTTATGCATGCAAGCCATAAATATTATTTTTTTTTTGTAAAATATTATTGTAACTATGGATCTGTGCCTGCTGAGGTCCTGATCTTGTCAGTAATTTTATTTGTGCATTCACTCCATATTCATAGGTTAAGTTCTTGGATGTACTGCATTCTGTCCTTTACAGTTAAAGAAATTAGGAAGTGCTGGCAAAATAAGGGTGCAGATGCAATGACTTGTTTTTCTCTTACTATGTTTTTCTTGTTAATATGAACATACTATATAATAATATATACTTCTGGATAGTATTTATTGTTCTGCTAAAAATCAAAATTTCTTGTGTTTTTTACATTTCACTCCTCTGATATTATTTTGGTGGAATTGTTTTGTGCCGCAGATGTCTATTAGTGCCAGTCATGTCAGGTGATGATTTCCGATTATTTTCTATACATTTCTATTAACTATCATAACATGAATCCTTAATATAAATACTTTCCTCATCCCATTCTGTTTTATTAGTTTTGTTCTTTACAATAGAGGAGCTTAACTCATTCTTCAAAATATTCCATGTCATCAGATGTTTTGTCCTGAGAATGTGGGCCTGAAGGTGTGATTCTGCACATGGAAAACCTGGAAGCCTTTAAATGACTTTAACTAATCATAGTCATATGAGAATGTATGATTATGGCAGTTTTAGAGTTTATTCCTAATCTCCTTGGTATCATTTGTACAGATACTGAAAGCTATTGAAATGGTACGTGTTGGTGGAACAGAGATGGTACCTTTAGAGGCAAAGCACAGAAATTATGCCTCAGATCCCTACCATGGCTTGCTTTACAACTTGGATTAACTGACACAATCTTTACGTTTTTATTACTCTCAAGTTCTGAATGTCGTTCAAATTCTCATACGTATAATGTACTAATTTAAGTTGCTTTTGCAGAGAGAAGACTGCTTTATGCATGCAGCAAAGCTGGGTGATGGGCTGTCATCTTCATTACCCTAGAGTAAGAAGATACCCCCAAAGAGCTTGATTCAGCCTCCTTCAGTTCACCTATGAATAAAATTGGGTGGCAGAAACTTGTGCAACTTGATGAAAGTCGAAAGAGTATTTTGACTACCAACAATTCATTGATTTCAATGATGAATAAACAGCTTAAGATCTTGGGGGACTAAGAATGTCAACAGAAGGTAGCAGAATTTGGACCAAAAGTTTATTCTGTTACTCTTGGTAGCCTGATACAGTCAGTTCCTTTCTATTAATAGGAGGCCTTCAGTCAGTTTTCAACATAGCATGTAAACTGATGTCAGTGAAAGAGCTGAAGATGGTTAATATCTCTACAAATCAGGTGGTATCATTATCCACAGTTGCAGCTTTTGGATTTTAAATCTGAGTTTTATGTTTTTCTTGTTTTCATGTGGTTATAAAAATATGTTCTTTCATTTAAAGGAGACCTATACAGCTGTGACAAATTAAAGCAAACAAATGACTCTTCCTAGCTTGAGGTGGTAGTTGGTAGAGCTCAGAGAACCAAAAGGAGTGATGACTGCCTTATGTATTATCCTCAGAAAACATGAAAACTGAGGTTTTGGTCCAATGAAGTCTGCATGAACGGCTCCTATATACTGAAAAATTTTTGGCTGAGTCAACCCAGCAGTATGTTAAATACAAGATGGTTGCTACCACAAAGTAAAGTCGATTGAAATATTTCAGAAGCTTTATTTTTGCTGCTTTTTTATTTTCTTGGTTTTCAGCCACCTATAGAATTGACCTTTTTTAATTGAAATTTTGATGGTGGTTTCTGAAAATCAAAGACATATTTGATCCTTTCACATTTATATTGACCAGTTTAATAGGAAAATAGATGTGATTTCCTAGCTGATTTTTCCAAGGCAAATAAATTGCATTTACAAAAGCCTTTTTAAAAACTAATCTGATTTAGAAGCTTTTTTGGAAATGTTTCCTTTCTGTTTAGAATAGAGGATTCTTAGAGGGTTGTTTTGGGTTGTTTTGTTTTTTTTATTATAGTATTCCTGAACAGTAAAAAAAACTAGTGCACTTGTGAGAGCTTATTACACTTCCTAAAGCTTAATTCTTTCAAGGTATACAACATAGTATTACATTCTCCAGAACTGTCACTGATAGTTTTGATGATATTTGATTTTCAGATTTTAAATGTATGACTCTTTACTGTCAAGTCCATTCATCCTCAGTGTTTTTCCTCATCGCATCCTTGTGTGTTCCGGCACATTAAGGACCTAACACTGATGCATTCTGGGTCCTGTTGCATTGTCAAAAATAGCAAAAGTCGTCTGTAACCAAAATTAAATATCTAATTTAGCCATAATTATTATGTTGCAAATCATAGTTGTGCATCTCATTCCCATAAAATATTATTCAATAGTAAAATGTTTTGATAAGCTTTTTAAATGGATTGTACATTGGGCATAAATAATGGTCATCATAGTATTTTCAGAAATATTTCTCCCAGGATTCAGTCAAATAACTCTGAATTTGATTTGGAGATTTACAAAATACATCTATGTTACTACCTGGTCAATATTATAAGTTATAATTTTTATAAGTTATAATAATTATATTAATATCAATTATATAACAGAGGCAGTACCCACAGGCACAATTATGCAATTGTGATTTTGCATGCCTCATTAGTGTCACTGATTAGTGTGCATTATTCTATTTTATTTTCACTCCTTCAGAAGTTATATCTTATCATAATTTTCCTCTCACTACTTTTTTAATATAAATCCAGTTCCATGTTTGTTTTGTGCTGGTTTGGATTTATTTATTTTTCTGACAGGTAATTCATTGAAATGTGTTTAGGCACAGTTTTGTCATGATAAGATACCTTTTAAAATTGTGTTAAGGCAAGTAAAAGGATAATAATTTACTTGTATGAAATCTGAGGCAACATATAAAAAGTAGCTGTTATAAAGGACAGAGCAGCTGAGGAAGCCTGAAAATACACACGTGACTTACTTAAATAGCATGAACCACACAAGCAATTTTACTGAAAAACTGGACGGCTGCCACAGCCACATATAGATACACCCCAGTTTCTGCTGGAGAAGGTCAGAGACAAACAGACCTCAAGCCTTGAATTTATGCATATGCAGATGACAGCTGTGTCCTGAAGGAGATACTACAAAAGAGGGGACAATGTCAAACTGATACCAGTTCGACAGTGCAATCTTGGCCCAGACAGTCACTTTCTTTTTATACTTGTCATAGTGCCAGAGCATGTAGGCAAAATGTAGTCCAGTTGTACCAAATGGTGAAACAAAGTGGTGGGCTCAGCCATACAGTGAAAAACATTCAGGATGCAAACACAGCCACGGGTTGCATTTATGTAGTGTGGGAAGTTCAGAGCATCACTGCCTTGCTCCTCATCTCTGCCCTCCAGCTAGAGCTGTATCCAAGGGTGGAATAATCTCGTGAACTAATTTAGTTTCAGCTCTTTAAAAATTAGGCATCTACTCTGAACCAGATGGATAGTTCCCTCTCTAATCAGTGAAAAAAATCACATATTAGTTGCCCCACTTTAACATTCTGGGGTGCCTTTGTGCACTTCCTCTCAACATAGACTCTAAAAAAGTGTGTTCATTCTTGTTTTTCTGCATTGGTTGTATTATTTCTCTCTGTACTTAAGCTGCTATTTGGTCTAGCCGCAGCAAGTGATAAGCAGACATGCCAGTATGGGGGAGTTCAGCAGTTGTTCTGACATATATTTGACACTTACTGACCAGCAAATACTTACTATGAATTTTATGAAGTTGATTAATATATGAAGAGGGATCATCTTGGAAAGATTTCTAGACAACATGTACCCTGAGCAGTTGGGTATCTGGAAATCTGCTGCTAGAATAACACCCGAATTGCCCTGTAAAAGGGAAAACTTGAGCCCTGGATAAAAAATATTCCCTAAGGGTCAGATCTTTAAGTATGACGCACATTCTTTCCAAGTCAGATGAAACCTTCAAAGTATTTATCATCCAATTTCTAATACATGTTTAATGTTTTAAATTATGTTGTACTCTTGGACACAGTGATTGTATAATTTCAAGGAATTGTACTCCTCCTAAAATGCAGCACGATTTCTGTCATAAGCATTGGATTTATGCATGGCTAACTACAGACCATAATGGTTATATTTCTAGCATTGACTGGTGTTTAATATCAATTTGTTTTGGTTTTTTTTTTGGTCAAGCAGACCAAGTGTGAGATCCAGTGCCCGAATATGCTATCTGCAGGGAATTTAAGTTCCCCATGTGGTCAATGGAGTAGAGAAAGTAATTCAGCCTATCTATCTGAAGAAGACACCCAGTGGTTAGTTATTGAATTGTTTTCTACGTTTCATTAACTGCAATAGGTTAGCCTCCAAGCTCTCATAGTTATCTGTGAAGTAAGCCCCACCCACAGTCTTTCTGCTTGAGACAATAACTTTGTGAGTAGGAAAATTGCAGTTTGCTGTTGTAGCATTTCATACTGCAATGAATGTAAGCAACTTAGAAGCAGTAACAGCAGTAATTTGATCCGTTACTTTTAGAGCTCTTTTGTTTCATTCATCTTCTGGGGATTTTCAAATGTTCGGGTTTTTAAACAGCCTCTCCACAGATGTATTCTGTCATTTGTAGTTTCAAGGAATGGGACAAAAAGCCAAACAGTAAATATATTTAAAAATATGGGCTATGTCTTGATTTACTAGGCAACATGCTCAACCCTACTGAAGATTTATCAAATTCGGGGATTGCTCTTAAAATACAGGAAGAAATTGGTGTCATAAAGATAAAAATTACTACTTGATAGTTCTTATTATATAGTTAAACATAAGTAACTAAATGTGAACTGGCCTGTGACATCTATGTTTTTTTTCCCAGTGATTAGACATGACAGGATGTTATCTCCAACTGTGAGATGGAAAGTAATTCAGTTTTCGCAGAACTTTTATGTGATGCTGATTGAATTGTATTTAAGATATGTGTCATGGCTTATGTAGGGTGTTATGCCCATTGCTTTCACTTATGACTGAGATGTTTCACTACCTTCTAGGTATTCATAGGTGTGATACATGCAGAGACGTATTTGCAATGAATAGTAGAAAGTATACTCTACAGTTCTGAGATTTTAGTATGATCATCTGCATTTTCTTTACGGTTCTGTGGAGAGTATTGTCTTTAAACCACAACCATAAATGATAAAAGTGTTTTGCCACCATAAGAAAACCTGCAGTTCTATGTAGGTCAACTTGGAAATATGGAAGGATGGACTTTATGAGACAATATTTGTAAATTGAGAGGAATAAAGATTCAAACCTAGCATTTTACTGACAGATGCAGTAAGTAGATAATTACTTCACTGCTGCACAAAATTATTAAGCATTCTGAAATACATGATAGCATGTACAGAGAGGGAGTAATTGTTAACATCATAGTTTCATTTCAGAAAATGAAAACCTCAGTTTAACTCTTCCCTCTGCTAAGTTTATTTCTCAGCACTTCATTAAGAACAATGAAGGAGAATAAAGGTTTCTGTCTTGTTTCATGTTCAGAGTGATTTTAGTTAAGTAAAGGAAACAGCAATTCTCTGTAATTCAAACACCAACATGTGTAGACAGAATCTGTATATTATTTGGGGTTCTAAACTTTAAATTCATGTTGGTTTAGATTTGCATGTTTTCAGATGTTTATTTATGAAACTATTAGGCATTATTTATTTATTGGTAGTTTAACCTGCAGACATTACAAAGATTCCAATTAACAGCCTTTTTCTCTGTGTCTGGCATGTCAAAACATTTACATGCTGCTAACATGACTGAGTCAGACCTATAAAACACAAAGTATTTTAATATGTACCCCAGGAGAGTTCCACTGGAAACTTAGCAGATCACAGAGAAATTTTCCTTGGGGCTGTCTTAGCTTTGAAAGAATTTTAAGTCTTTCAGTTTTCTAAACAGAGCAAATCGAAATGTATTTGTCTATATTCTGTGGTGAGAAACAGAGTAACCAAAATTTTTGAATTATTTACAGAAAGAATAAGTGTCTTTATCTGGTAGGACATCAAGGATCTGTCTATTGTAAGCAGGGCACATGTGCAACTTTGCCTTTTCCATTCATGAGAGCCCCCATGAACTCTGTGACAGAAGCAAATAAGGGCTCGGTAAGGCTGTTGCAGTTGATTTTCACTGATAGATTGACTAGCTGAGCTGTATTGATGAAATTTCAAGTGGGTCATCATAGAAGAAAAAACATGCAGTAAGTAAGTCAGCGCACGGGGGGATTTTGGTCCACTGGTGAGTCTGGCAGAGATCAAAATAAGTTTCTCACTTCTTTCATAACATTAATCAATGGAAGATGTGTTAGGAGGATGAACTACTTGATTTTTTTCAACCTAGGGAACAGACTAGTGAAAGTCACAGGACTAGAGGAAATGGATGCAAGCTGCACCAGGGGAGGTTTAGGCTGGATATTGGGAAACATTTCTTCACTGAAAGGGTTGTTAAATATTGGAATAGTCTACCCAGGGCAGTGGTGGAGTCAATATCCCTAGGTATTTAAATGACATGTGGACCTGGTGCTTAGGGACATGATTTAGTGGTGAGCCTGCAGTGTTGGGTCGAGAGATGGACCAGATGATCTTGAAGGTCTCTTCCAACTAAGAGATTCTGTGAATTCTGTGAAGTCCTAGCAGAAAGAGCCTAGTGCAATTTGATGTCAAATAGAGTTATTATTCAGTTATAAAAGACATGTTGGACCAGGCTGGACTGTGAAGAAAGGGCTAGCATCAGTATGTAGATGGAAATATCAGTATCCAAACTGGCTCTTTTGTGCTTTGAGATGAAGATGGACAATACTTTCTCATCAGTAGCAAGTCTGTTTCTCGCACTGTATTCTAGCACCTAATTACTGACTGAGCACTTATTCAGCACAGTGGAGATGATTTTTCTGTCTTTATGACTGATTCTTGGAAAGCGAAGCACCTCCCTTTACATTTAGCTCTATTTCCTAGAATTTTGAAATGCTCCTGTCCTCTTGATAGAGGAAAAGAGACCACCATTTGGATGATTCTCCAGCTGATTGTGCAAAAGAATGACTCACTTGATACCAAATTTTTAAAAGTGAGTCATGGTTTTATTTATAAGGAGTAGGTGGGAGGATATGAGAACTCCTCAAGTCCCCTTAGGCTTTAGGAAACCCACAGTGAAAACAACTTTTAGTTGTGTGATCTGGGCAAATATTGGCAACATTCCTTTTTTCCCCAGTACCTCAGTAAACCTCCATTCTTCGTGTTTTGTTAATTTGGAGAAAAAGGAGGGAAAGATGTGACACTATCAAGCATTTAAAGTGGGATAAAAATCATTTTGAAATCGTGCACCCCTTTTCCAGACTGTCTTGGAAACAGATTCAGCTCTGATGAAGAACTGAATTCCAAGCCATCTGTGAATCCTCAAACTTGCACACCCACAGTGGAAAATGGATATAATTTGTTTCTATAGCTGGGTATGGGATCTGCCAAACTTTTTTTTCTCTTTTGCTTGCTTCTCTATCTACATCCGTCTTTTCATCCTTATTTTTTCTGATTTTTTGACCAGTAAGAAGAGGAAAGAAGCACCATCTGTTCTTAAAAAGCTCTAAGTTTGTCTTCTTCTGCTGTTAAATCAACAGCAAATCAGACTAAAGCATAGCATTTGGTATTCCTCAATAATAAAGTATCTAACAGCAAATGTGAGGAAACCTGAGTGGATCAGAGGTTTGTTACTAAACTAAGTATAGTAAGACTGCTGTGGGATTATTGCTTAGTACTTCACAAATATATTGTCTAATCCAGATTTTTTTCCCTGACGACATTGTTAATTGCAATCCAACTATATCTGAATATTTTTCATTCTTTCTGGTATTTCATTCAGAGTATTTACTTAGCTAGAATTTATATAACTATCTATAGTCACAATAACTTGTTTATACAACACCAGTATTAAATGTTATGTGACAGCAAGTAAAATCACTGTAAAATCTGAGAATATTCTTTTCTTTCTCTTTATATCTACTGGACAGACTGGTCTAAAATAATATGTAACAGATTTCATACTATCTAATTATCAAAAATATGTTTTGTTGTAAGACAATATTGCTGTTAAAACTCCACCTAGCCAATTAGAGCAATAAACATGTTAGTGAGTTTTATCTTCTAAGCACTGGGAGTTCATAACACATTAGTGACCGTGAGTCATTAAATGCAAATGAGTCAAAATGATTTAGTAGCGTGAATGGCTTCGTCAAAAAATCTGATGAAAATTACTGTTTGAATCTGAGCAGTCTGCTGAGTTTTGTGCTATGACATTTGAAGACTGGAAATGCATGTATATGGAATACACATTCCTCCCCTTGCGAAAATGGAGGAGTAAATCTTAGCAGTGTTTTGTCATGACTCAATCTTAATTTCTGATTCTCTGCTTTTATCGCTACAGCATATCCTATCTTTTTTCAAAGCAATACAAATAAAAGCAGTACAGTCAATCTCTGGTTTCTGATGTTATGACAAACTGCAGGGAAGGCCCATTATTCTGTCTCCTTTCAGTGAGCAGTAGTCGAAGGAGGAATTTCACCCTAAGTGTTTTTTTCACTGGAATCTCCAGATGGTCTGGTGTTACAGTGCTGCATCCGACACACTGACAAATAGGCTGTCAGGGAAGATTTTTCCTGTAATGTACACTGTGAAACTAAACCATCTATTTGTTGATATACATTGTTTGAAGTGTGTGCAGTTTGCCATGAAACATCATGAGAGGGTGACACGTCTTTGCCTCTATATGAATGCAATAGTTGATTGAAGTTAAACTGATGTGGTTGTGCTGCATACTGAGTTGTCAAATGAAGTCATGTGCCAGTGAAGTAGCTATGCAGAATTAAATCAAAAGTATTTCTCATCTTTTACAGCGTGACATTAGCTCTTTGTAGTCCCTCTACACATTTTCTTATGTGAGGGATCTGACTAGATGCAATTAGCTGAGCCCATCAAATTTTGTTCACCTACCATTAACTTCTAGTTAGGCATGATGATCTCCATAAATGTTTAATAATAAAAGAGGAAGAGCTCAAAGAACAATTTCTTAGCTAGCTTGCAGAAATGATATTCAGCTCCTCATTGGATTGAAGGCTACTGCAACACTGTTGGTTCAGCCCTGTGATTTAGAAGCCTAGGTAAAGTGGAGGAATCAGAATATTAATCTGTACAGTTTCCCACCACTTGGCTGTATTCATTGGTAGAACTTCACTTGAAATAATTTAATTTCCCTTACATTGTTACTGCTGTTGATTTTGACCACAGAACTCTTCACGTTACTGACTAATATTCATATTGATAACTAATTAGTTCCAATAAATCACATATTTTTTTCTTGACTTTGTTGTTTTGAAGTGAGTCCTATTTCAGCATGATCAGTATGGGTCTGCATTTGATCTCTCAAAGTTTAAGGCTCTCTTTGTTGACAGATAATCTGGCTTTCAAACTACTTCATTCATAACATGTCTGACTGGTACACTGAAGATGATTTACCAGGAATAGGTATACATTTATTCTATGTGTGTGATATTCTTCCAGAAGGATTTGTTCCTTGAAAAGGCACCATAAAAGATATGAAAAGCAGTCTTTTCATAGAATCATAGAATCATAGAATCACTATGGTTGGAAAGGACCTCCAGGATCATCTAGTCATCTAGTCACCTAGTCCAACCTTCATCCCAGCATCCCTAACCACTTTACTACATCATCTACTGTTCTGTAGATAGAGGGTAGTTTACTGAGTTTTCAGGGTTAAGAGTAACAGATACATGCTAAATGTAGCCAAACAGAACCTGTATTTTGCCACTACCTACCAAAAGTTTCCCATGAAGCACTTCTACTGCTTCATTTCACTCATACAAGTATAAGAAATGTATGTCCTAATTTCTTTCCATATTTTTAATTATGCTTGAAACAATTAAATAGTTTCAGAAGTTCAGAGTTCATTGTCCTGGATAGTTTTGAGGGAAATCCTGTAGTTTCCCAGGTTGGTTTATAAAGCTGTTAATCTACATATTTGTATATTTAGATTCAATTTCAGATCTTTCACTTTAGTCAGAAATTAAGATCTATAAATAAGTAACTTACATGGCTTTGTATGCATAAGGTAAACTGTTGCATGTTCATTACAGCATTTCATAAGACTTCAGAGTATCAGGGATTTTGACATCACTTCTTGCCTTTTCCCTTTTTTTTCCCTTGTCCCAGTCTGCTTAATTAATAATGAATTACTGCAGACAGATTCTGCTACAATATGGTATTCAATAGTATGGGTGCTAGCTACAGTGACTGCAATGTATAACCTAAAAGCAAATAACCTGGTGCGACTTACTGTGCTCTACCTATAGAAACAACCAAATCAGCAAGTACTCTGAGTACATAAAACAGGCAATTTCACTTCTAAGAAAACAGACAAGGAGTTGAGTGGGAGTGAGGTCGGCAAATATGGTTTGCATATAAATAGTGTTACTATTCTTGCATTAGTATATAATTACCTTAGAAAAACAGAAAGTTACCAGTAGAGCTGGCAGCAGGTGATTTTCTGAGCCACATGTCAGTTGTTGACTGCAATCTGAAACGTTAGAGACTGATAATTTATTCAGATTGACTGAATTTATGTTGATTCAATTCATTTAATGTCAAGAAAAACACTACAATCATAAATATTTTTAAAACCTCATGGATTTGGAACAGGGCAATAGATTTTATAGGATGTGAGAGATGTCTCCTCTGTTGACAGCAATCTTTTGCTGACTTTGTAATATTCCATCCGGATTTGGCCAAGTGGGAAAAATCCTAGCTTGCACGTGTTCAGTGACAATTTCTGGACTCCAGCTAGTTGGTATCTCCCAGGACACCGGCCTAATAATCTAAAATAAGAGTACTTAGTCTGACCTGTGATCTCAGAAATGCTCTGCTCAGACAATGCAGAGTCAAACATGTCTCTGAAGGGGTGCAGGAAGAAGTCTTTGATAAGTCTTTTTTTGCCTAGACAGAAGTTCGCTAAATCCTAACCTCACTGAACAGGTGCAGAGGGGAAATAAAAAAGGTCTTTTCAAACAATCCTGTGCTATACAGATAATCACTCTGAAATCCTGCAAGGAACAACTAATTGTGTCTTCAAAGCAGGTCTGAAAAATATGCAATAACTAAGGCCCTATACCAAGCAATTACAGAAAAATACATTTAATGAGCAAAGTATGTATTGAATATAGCAGGGTCTATATGGGAGAAAATTTTATGCACAATCATCATATGCGTGTACAGAAGAACATACCTAATGTTACTCTTTCCTAACTCTATGGGAAACTTTAATAAAACAACATATTTTTCAGATCTGTAATGTAGTGTAAAGTCTAGCCTTTAATATCGTATTGTATTTCCTCAAATTTAATACAATACATGGCATTACATTAAAAATGGATTTCACATGTGTACTAGTATAGATAAAAGTGTGCATACACAATAAGAGTTTCAAAGTATATTTGTAAATATCTAGATAAGTTCCTTTGTTGTATATTTTAAAAGCTATGTCAAATTTCTGCTTCAATTTTCTTTTAATCAGTTATCCAAAAGAAGTTATTTAGAAGACTAGATTATTCCATATTTACCTATGCTGTGTTTTTAAAAAGTGAATATCTGAATATTCACATATTATTTGAATGACTCATATTTGATTTTGCCAGACAGCAAATACAGGATAAGAGGTACTGATTCATTCTGGTAACTTCTGAATTACAACAAAATGTATATCAAGAAGAGCTGAAAATCAACTTTCCCCCAAAATTATGTTTGTGTATTATTTTCCCTCAGACTTAATGGAGAAAAATCTTGTGAAAAATCCAGCTTTTTCAAACCAACATTTCTCAAGGAATTCCTTGGTTTTCCTATAAATGTTTTGTTCGGGTAGTTCTGGAAAGGATCGAATATGACTGCAAAGAGTTAAAATGCACCTAAGAGCATCAGCCCTGTATTTTGCTAACATTTCATCATCTGATTATGCAGTATGTACTGTATCTTTAATGGTTGTCTTTTAATCCACTTACAGCTATTTGATACAGGAAATGGAAGACTGGAACATTAAGATTTAAGAAAAGAGGAAAACACATGATACCAGGGGAGCTTAGAAAGCAATAAAAATGAATTCAGGCAAAAAAAACCCAGTAATCATATTGTAAAAATAGGTCATTTCTTTTAATCTGCTATTGCTATGAGAAAGAGATTAATTCAGTGTTCAGAACATCAGCCAAAGTGTTCATATCCACAGAGGACATGAAAGGAAAGTAAACTTACAGTTACCAATAACGTATGTAGGAGTATTGCAAATAGTATATCATACAAAATTTGCACGGGCTGTGTATGTACTTATATATCCAGATAAATTTCAACTCATAAACTATTGTGCCATAACTATCTGGCTGCCTGGATTACCATAGTTGAAAACTGATCTAAAACATTCTCACTGACAAATCAGTATCATAAGGACACAATTGTACTTCAATGACATTTTTTAGAAACAAAACGAGGCCTGAATTTTGGGGGGGGGGGGGGGAAGGTTTGCCTCAAACATT
>VWZK01000772.1:31516-74394 GCA_013396935.1 Baryphthengus martii | reverse complement strand
AGAACAGAATGGTTTCACTTTACTAAGAGTAACTGTTATGTATTTTGCATACTAGCCAAATGCAGAACTATAATGTGAAGTCCTTGATAAAATCAGACTGTTTTGAAACTTCCTGAGCTAAAACCGCAGCTTTGCTTTTTAGTTTGTTCTTTATTTCTTGTCCAATTTTTTGAACAGAAGAAGCCGTCATTTCACAGAGTTATTTATGCATGTAAGTTTTTTATGTCGTCTACCTCAGACAGTGCAGGTGCTTTGAAGTTCTAGATACAGTCATTGAAGAGAGGTGACTCTCCAGAAGGCAGTTTTACAGGCTTAAGCAATAATTACACCACTGCTTTGAAGACATTTGCCACCTTCGATTGGCTGTATAGGGGGCTGACTACTCAACTAAGGCTCCTTAACTATATACTTACATTTAGGTGGGCTGAGTTATATCTATATTAGGCCCTTTTCTCTCTGCCCTTATAAAATTCTCTCTTTTCCATGCCTTTTGCCTTTCAAAGTTCTTTCTGTCCTTTTTTTTTTTTTTTCATTTGTGCTATCATTTTGCTTTTTGCACCCTTCTTGTTCTTTTGGCACCAGCATTTCCTCTTGTGTCAACATTTACAGCCAAGAGGTAAGGTTACAAGCCAGCCTAAGTCACCCGGTTGATTCTGCAACTTTTCCTCTGTCTGCAGCCAGGATTTTAAATAGCAAGAGCTGGCTGTACTGGGATCTTACTCCCCTAAGTTTATTTACCCACTGTTTGTGTTTAGCTGCCCTGACTTCCTACACAGGACTATCGGTCTCCTGAGTGTTCCCATGATTCTGAGCTAAACAGCCATGAAAAGGAAATGCAAAAGGGATTTTGAACCTTTCCTGCCTGTTTAGAGATTATAATCTTAGTAGATGGGAAGGAGCTGGAGGGAAAAACTTATTTCTGGCTTTAGCTTCACTAGTCATAATCAAACCAAAGCTCCTTTCATTCTAGGTTCTTAGAATATACTAAATAAGCATAAAGGTGACCTTTACCTTGAAATTTTCCCAGTGTGCCTTCTGAGGAGACCTGGATTTTGAACTTAGTAGAGGCTGTAGTTCAAAGCGGCTGTTTGGTAGCTGCTAGCTGTGTTACCCTGCATTCTGTGGGGGACCATTCCTACTTCCAATGTACTGACACTTTTATGACAATGCCTTTCTTCTGCACTGGCAGTTAGGGGAAATCCATTCGTACCAAATGAGATCTTGTTCTCTGAATTTACAGCGATGACATTCATATAATTAATGCCCCTTGTGCCCCACTTCTGAGAGATAATACTTTAGTGTATTTTAGGACCATCAAATCGTGTTTCATGATTTGGTGGGTAAGGGTTGCATATTGAGTTGAGCAAGAATGAATGGATTTAGGGTTTAAGGTGTAAAGGCTGATGGACTTGGCAAGGAATTTACTAAGGTAGAGTGAGGTGGGTTGGCAGTAAGCAGAAACATATTTTATTTTTTGGCAGGAAAGCTGTTATGCTCAGGGAATATCATATGTCTTGTTGACTGAGGTGGAAAATTTTGGAAAGATCCTCTTGTAAAATTTCTGGAATTATATCACAGCCTTTGTCAAGATGTAAATAATTCAGGATTGCAAAGTCATCTGGAGAACAGTCAGGAACAGAAAGCAGAGGGTTTTTTTACAATGATGCTTCTCTTGTATTCAGAAGAAAATAGTTCCTTGATCCCTTTTATATAAGTATTGGGATTGTTCCAGCCAATGAGGTGCTAGTTTTAAACCATAAAACAAAATGTTGTGCAAGAAAGAAAGAAGCCTGAATAATTAATCCCTAACAAAAAGAAAAAGAGAAAGAAAAAGAAAAAGAAAAAGAAAAAGAAAAAGAAAAAGAAAAAGAAAAAGAAAAAGAAAAAGAAAAAAGAAAAGAATACAAAGAATTTGACTTACTGAAATGACCAATGCTTTCTCACATTGTCTTCACATTTCATTTATGTCTTTAATAATGAATGGTGTCACTAAATCACATCTTTTCAGTCTGTTCTTTTCCCATTTACTTTTGTTTAGAAACAAGATTTCAAGTATTTTTTTATCCGTAATACTGAATTGGAAAGCATGGCTGTGAAACTTTAATATGATTTAATTTTGGACACTTTGGTTCTAACTCCACATTAGCGTACAATAAGGCATCAGGACTGACTTTTCTTGAGTGCATTATTGCACACTAAAGGCATGTTTAAATTAGATAGACATCTCTAATGGAGATTATAAAATACTGCTTCTGTTAATAATTTTACCTTTTTCTTTGTTTTTTCAATTTTGGAGTGACTACTTTTTCTAGAATGCTTACTATTTATCTGGCATTCAATTAACCTTTGGCTGTTTGACTAACTTACTAGTTAGAATATATGTTGTTCAATATAATTGTGTTTAATTTCAACATGCAACTTGGGTAGACATGGTAGGGGAGAACTTCTGAGGGGTCTTCCTTCATCTACAGACTGTATCATTTCTTTCCTACCCTTCTGGATTGCAATGAGTGGACCTGACTGGGTATTAAATGCTAGCAGTGGATTATTTATCCTATACTCACCAGGTGATCATAGAATCATAGGATAATTTGGATTGGAAGGAACCTTTGAAAGTCATGTAGTCCAATCTCCCTGCAATGACAAATTACATCTTCACCTAAATCAGATTGTTCACAGTCCTGTCCATCTTGACCTTAGATTTCCAGGCATGTGGCATTTACCACCTCTCTGGACAGGCTGTTCCATTTTTTCACCACCCTCATCATAAAAAAAAATTGTCTTTATATCTAGCCTGAATCTGCCTTCTTTTAGTTTAAAACCGTTGCCCCTTGGATATTTTATGATGACAAAAGTATTTGTATTTCCTCTCTGAAGACAGGATGGATACTTAGCTATGGCAATATGGCTCATCACATACCCACAGATGTTTCTATATAAATACGTGTATATGTCCTTAGATATGTGTGCATGCACGTGCTTTTATTCAGAGAGATTATGTATATATGTATGAGATAAAATACATCTGCGTAACACTTATTTCCTGCCCTGAATGAATAATTAATACTCTCTTTCTACACCCAGAGCCAACTGGGATCCTCTGATAAGGACAGTCTAAGTATCTCCTCACTGAGAATATGTGTACACATATGTCTTTTTTTTTATAAGAATATGTATTTGTCCATATATGTCTTTTTTTTTATAAGTAGTTGTGAAGTCTGGTTCACTAGTGATCACTGTGCATGTTTCCATGTGTATGTTTGTGAGAAAGGGATGTATGTGACGAGTTAAAAGCCCCTTTGCTGCTCCCATTTCCAATGCTTCTGATACCATTGTTAAGCAGGCAGTAGAAATTTGTTTGGCCAAAGGTATTTAGGAAAGTGCAGTAAACAGAAAGGAAAAAAGGTTTAGATGATTTTTTTTTTTTTTTAAGTGGTGAGTATGAAAGCACAAAAACTCTTAAGCAGATTATTTCTTTCAGAAAGCTAAATTTTTAACAGCAACATCTATAAGTATAATTTATTTATCTGAAAAAAATGTACATTGAAGTACTAAGATTAGTCAAATATGATTTTTCACACATGCACTATACAAAATAAAAGTCCCCATTTTATTTGTCAAAATTCTTATTATTTAGTGGAATTTGAGTTTCAGAAAAGAATAAGTGCTGTTTGTTGGCACTAAATGGGAAAAGGTTTGATTTGTACATGCAAAATAATCTCCCTAGTCAATCATAATAAAGGATTTTTACGCTCATTTTACAGCTGCTTTCGGGGTACGTATTGCATCAACTTTGAGAATCATTCTATTTTGCCATAACTTTTTATGTACTCCTGCATATTTAATATAGATTTGAGGACATGGACTTTCAGACCTTTCCCAGGCTGCAATAGGAGTTAATGGGGAAACATAAGCGGCTTTTTGATGCAAGACCTGAAAATTTTGATATACTGAATACAGCTGGTCAAGACTGCTCAGTTAGGCTGCATTTTCTGTAAAAATTCTTTTCTATGCAAAACTGAAACCTTTTGATATAGTTATCTTTTTAATAAGGAAGAATAGATTTTCTAGTCATGTCTGACATAATAAATGAAATGAAATATAATTTCTCTGTGCCTGCTGTGCTGCAGTTATGTCTCTTCCTGATTACTATGTTTTTGTTCTTGTGATGCACCAAAATTCTGCCTAGTCAACTTTATTTTCTTCAAAGAGAACACAATGTTGTAAAACCGTTAGGCACACAAACTTCATAAATTTACTTGGAGATTAAACTTTGTTCAGTGACTGCTAAGCAGAGAAAATATTATGCACAATAATGTTTACACTGTTTTATGAAAAAACTCATACAGGTTTCTTAAACAGGTCAAATCTAAATTACAAGCAAACAATTTACTATTACGTGAAAAACACAAACATGATTCTTGCAAATGTTTCTTCTTGCAAAGGTTTCTTCTTAATATGTCTACATCAGTAAATTTTGTTTAAAAAATAAACAGCTTCCATTGCTAAAATAAAAAATATTTATTTTAGTACAAACTAGATAGTTTTTGTGAACGCCTTTCATTAATTACATGGAGGTCCCATGACCCATGAAATATTCTTGCAACCGAAAAAGGGATGAACTGAGTGAAATGTTCTGTAAGTAAAAATGGAAGACCATGATACTCAGATTTCATTTGATATTTTTTCCTCTATTTTTTCAGTCCATGATTAGGGAAGTAGAACTTCTATGAATTTCCCAGATTGCAGAGTCCAGAACCTATAATGCTGATTTAAATTTAGGGTTATGTTTTGTTTCTCTTGAAAGAAAAAGCCCTAAAGCTATAAACATGCTGTTTGCTCTGTTATATCTCTCATAACAAAGACTTTACATAAAAATACCTCTTTCTTTTTTATGATTCTGTAAAATAATTAAATATCAATATTTATGGAATGTTACAATGTTTAAACAAGTGTGGCTTTGCTGAACAAACACTGACATATGTAATACTAATTTTTCAAAATAAAACATTTGAAAACTACAACTGAATGTCTTATGATTGTGCTACTATTGCTTACAAGTATTACAGTAACACATGGCTCACTGAGGAGACTCTGAGCCAGCCTGACAGCTGTTATCCAACGCACCTTGGTATCCATCTGTTTTCAGATAAATCACCATTTTCATTTCTGTGTTTTAGAAAGTGAATAAAAATGAGTAAAAACAAACAAAGAAACAAACAAACAAACAGTTTATTCTTTTATATACAGCTGTTAGAGGTAGTGTTGTAATACAGATTTTGAGCTGTGTTTTTTTCCGAATCGAAGTGCTGAGTGGGAGGCAGGGGAAAATAGATGAGGAGAAGCTAAGAGAGATAGAAGGAAATGAAAATATGACTTATGTCAAGTCAGGTCCTGCATGTGGTCTTTCATGACACGTTTCTTCTGTATCACCTTTTACTGATTCTCCAAGACCTTACACACATGAGTGGTCTCACTGAACATGACAGGACGGCTGGATGAGTTGGCAGACCTGGAGCCAATAGATGTCACAGATCCCTGGCACTGCAGTGAAACTAGTTGAGTGTCAAGGGACTTTGGTAGTTTAGACCTTAGAGCTTCCTTCTAGATTGGTTTCATACTGTTTTCTGTGTTTCAAATATATTGCCTTATTTCCTGTCACCTTCAAAAACTGAATGTTGTTTTCCTCTCTACCCACTTCAGCTTTCTTCCTCTGTCTCCTTTCTTCACTCGGGGAACTAAGAAAACAAGAAAAAGTACATTGAGTATAGTCTCTGATACTATATATACATCAAATTAAGCAGTAAAAGAAGCTAATTTTTATGTTTTTAATTGGCAAAGTCATGCTGGGGAGTCTGAACAGCTTTATATCAAGCTATTCCAAGTATGACTATGACATAATTGTTGGGCAGTGCCTGCTTGGTGTGCATATTCACTGTAAGACACACCTCCAGGGCTTGTTTGGGGGTGGGTAATAAAGATTAAAAGTAATGTCACAGTGTAATTGTTACAGAACTTCAAAGGTATTATAAATAGAAGTCAATATTGGCATCATTTCATATAGTATTAACATGGACATGAATAGCCCCTACCCAGAAACTGCATTTATGAGATCAGGACTTGCTCTCAAGAGTCTCAATGAAAATCTCCAAGTCTAATATTAAACACATGGAAAGAAAAAAAAAACTAACAAATAATGAAACCAAACCAAACCCCAATAAAGCAGCTGATTTTTTGGAGCACAGGATGAATTCAGAAGACTTGAGTTATGCCAGATATAAAACATGGAAATGTTCTCTCATTTTGGTGTCAGATTGGTATCTGATTTATCTCATACTAAAAAAACCTTACATTAGAATGCACAAAGGGAGAAAGCTGTTATGCATAATATATAATATATATAATACAAGATAACATCTGGGAAGAATAGATACTTAATTTTCCAAATAGACAAATACAACGGAATGAGAAAAAATATTTCTGATAAGAAATTGGAATTTATTTCTTTTTCATATATTTTTTCATTTTTTGAATGTTTTATGAGAGATAGTCTGGTGTCATGTTAAGTTTGGTGTTGTTTGTTTCTTCTGTATCAATCAGAACATCAGTTTGAAATCTGTCTCTATTCTCTAGGTGATAGTGATTTTCCGATAGCAACAGTGCAGGACGAAATTTACTTGCTCATTCATATGGCCTGACTGTGATTTTCTTTTATTCTTTCCTCTTTCACATGGCATGCTGCTGCAACATCAATATTTTTATGGCAATTAGCTGAGAATCCATCTAATGTCCTGTTTAGGTCATAAACTGCATCTTGTGCTGGGATCAAGCTCTTAACTAATAACACATTTAAATCTGGGAAAAGCAAGTGATGTCATTGAGAGTTTTTGTTTAAACAGATCAGTGGTTTGAAGAACAGATCTGTATGAAAAAGGCTTTTCTGCTCGGTATTAACTTCCAGAAAAATTTCACTTCTTCCCCCCCCTGCATGAGGAGTGGACTTTGCCACCTTTTTTTTTCACAAGATGTTCCACAACTGTTTCCAGAGTAAGTTTATTAATGAAGTCAGTTTGGGAGATATTGACAGAAAAACAAACGTATGGTTACGCATCAACCTAACATTTGCATACCCTGCTTGAAAACACATTTGTAGACTTTCTAGAGACTAATATCTCCTGTTTTCAGGTGAGAGCCATGCCTGCATTAATTGTGGGGCTTTTTTTAGCTTTTTCTTTGGGTACGTAAAAAAAAAATAAAATGTTGGCATTAATTACGTGATTATCCTTGCATATTCCTTACACATTTTGCATTCTTGTTCACAATCAGCAAACCAAAAGACACATCTTTGTCAGGAAAAAACTAATAGCCTTAGCTTACATAAGCTAATATAAAAGAGAAATCTCAATCACATTAAGTGATTTATTATTTTTATATTCATTCAGTGCTAAAAAAACCCCAAAATTATGGGAAGGTTAAAATTACTAACTTACATTTTTTCACCTCAATTCTTCTCCTGGAGACAAGGCTTTAGATCATGTTGTCTGTGTTGCTCCTTTGTTATAGTCTGAACATTGGTGACTGGAAACAGTGAATCTAGGGCAACAGCCCAGGGGGGAAAAAAAAAAAAGAAACAGCTCAAAAGTAAAAAAATATAAATGAATGAATAGTTCGTGTGTTCACTGTATACAGAATCTGAATATTAATAGTGAGGATATAGAATAATAGTGGACTTGGTCGAGTCAGTTTAAGGTAGAACTATAATGCCTTTTCCTACTTTACTGACTTCCATCCATAATGTGAATGTAAACTCACAACTGTTGTTGTAGGTTGTCTGCTTGGAGGACAGAGGAAGTATTTAGTATAGGAGTCAGTGGTCAAAATTCTTCCCAGACAGTCTATTTCTTCACATAATGGTTGAAAACATTTCTCTTCCAGTAGTTTGTGGTTTGTGGTTTTTTTGGGGGGAGTTCTTTTTTTTTTCTTTTTGGTAGGAATCAGTTTTTGAACATACTTCTTTCTTTCCTGATTGCTGCCATCATTTCAGCCATTCATTTCCACGCTTTTTCTCTTACAACTCTTTCCGTTACCAACAAATTATGCTTTTCAAAATTTCTTGTGACTGCTAATGGTCCATTTTATTCACTCCAGAAAATTATAGTATTCCTGTATCTATTTTCTGAGCACACTAATCTTCACATCAGTTGTGGTGAGAAAAAAAAATTAATAAATAAAACTTACAAGCCAATGCGGAAAAAATTCTGAGTATATTAGCAAAACATGGATAGTATCCTTTATTTCATGACAGCACTATTTGTGAGATTGTAGAATAAATTAAGACCATCACACCAGTAAATTTTGTAGTGTTTTGCTTTGTTTACAGTGAATTCTGATACTTTGGAAACTGTGCATAGGTGCAGTGAGCACAGAAATAAAGAACCGGGTCGTCTTGCTACTCCACAAAGCCCCTTTGTACTAATTTGGAGTTTTGCGTGAACAAGTTGGGAGCAGTGTGCTGAATTGCTTTCATTTTCTTTACACATTGGCCACAAACTTCAAAACAACGTGTGTATAAATGGAACAAAAATAACACTGATGTGGGTATGGTAATCTTTCCTCTGTGTGCACAGGCACTGCATAAACAGCTTTTAAATATGCTATTATAATCTACAAGAGTCTATTTCTGTCTGTGATATTCCTGTGAGAATATCACAGATATTCCTGTGAGAGGGAAAGACAATTGGCTGGAAGGTGCAGCTGTGTGGCAAAACAGTCTTTCAAACTACTGTGGGTAATGGGGAGGTGAGAACTGTGGTCTTGCTGGTTAAGAGCAACCTCTAACACACACTCTTCAGCATTTTGGCAGCAGTAGAAGCAATCATTTTAGTTTTCCAGGGGTATGGCAAGGCCAGCAGTAGAGTTATGGATTACCTATGCCTGTAGTCAGCTCCTCTCGTTCTGTTGCCCATTTCGTTATGCATAGGCTGGCCCTGAGTCAGCATTCATTAGCATACCGTACGTCATTGCACGGTGTTAGTATCCAAGCTGGACAGGTCTTTCATAACATGTAACTGTTTTTCTGACTGGTAATTTTTCCCTGAAATTTGAATTGTATCCCCATTGAAATGAACTTTCAGCATATGGACAACTTCCTGTTGAACTGCTACCCTTCTAATGAGGTGAGGCACAGGCCACAACGGATTACAGCCTGTATTTTTACCATGGAATGCTGATTCTCCAGGCTTAGTTGTTATGAATACAACTCAAAAAGGATATTGGGCATTTCTCCAAACTCTCACCTTAGGCCACACTATTTTTATGGAAAACCACTTGAGCCAGGCTTGCTTGTAATGCTCCAGGGCGAGGAGGCTACCCAGCAGGAAGACAATGTCATTTCCCACTTCATCATTCTCTCAAGACTTTCTGGGATAAGTAAAAAAATAAATACCTAAATAAATAAACAAACAGTCTGGGGTTTATAGCTATACCTGTAATAGACTGAATATCCATTATGTGTGATGAGTACATTACTAGAGAATGTTCTGAGGGGACACTGTCAGAACTTAGTCAGTTTACGGAGATGCAGATTTATGCATATTGCAACACCAATGAAGATCAGCAACAAACCTGTGTAAGCAGAGGTACTGATTAATCCTAGAAACATACTAGTTGCATACAATTGTTTTGATAATTACAAGATAATTTTGATAATTATAAGATAATTTTGGTAATTATCTTATCCATAATTATCTCCAAAGATAATTTTAATAATTATAAGAATGACACTTAACATATATAAGGTAAGGACAGGCATATTGAAATATTCCTCAATTTTTGCTGTTTCGACATCTATTCTGACTCATGAAGCCATACAATGCTGCATTCTTGCCATATTGCATATTGTTATATCATGTGCCAAGAGCAATAACGTAAACCCTTTGTTTTTTTTTCATGCTTCATTTAATCTCTAAAAGCAGGACTCAGCCCAATGGAGGGTGCGTACCTGCCAGCATTACATCAGTACCATCCTGGAATCGCAACAGCTCTTGCTCATAAATTTCTAGACCACAATGCACAACTGAGGCGTATAGGTAAAAACTATGAGAAGTTTAGTATCTTGTAAATTTAACAGTCACTTTGTGTAGCATTTGCAGTAAACCTTTTCTAGTTGACTATATATAAAAGCTACATGCTCTAAAGAGATTTAGCCTTGTCTTGGCAACAGCTGAAAGCATAGGATATAAAGTGTGCAGAAGTTTATATTGCATTTCAGTAAGCTGATTCATTTCTCATTAGTTCTGGGCCAGTGTGTGTGGGGGGAGGAGGAGGGAAAGAGGAGGATGCACTTAGTTCTAAGAATATAAAATAAAAAAACTCAAATTATAAACATAATATTTGAATATGAGTATAAATATAGACTCATATTTTCAACGACACTCTTACAGTAATTAGCACATATTGAAAGTACATTATTTGCCTCCAGAAGGGGAAAATATGGCTTTACTGGAGCTGCGTGTAAACAGTCTCAAGTGCAAGTTGACATGATTTTTCCAAATAAAAAATTCTAGAACAGACTGATACCCAACAGTGCTTGACACAGAAAAAATGCTGTTGATGCATATATAATATGTTTTCTAGAAAGCCACAAAAGCCAGCAAAAAGCAAAATAAGATAGGACCTATCTTGCCTAGCTTTAGAAAATTACAGTGTAGAGGGCTAGACTCTCCTGAAAAAGTCACTTCATAGGAGCAGACACTTAGATGGGGTAATTAATCACTTTGCATTGTACATGCCTACTTTACAGATTACTCAAGTTCAGTGAAATGTATACCACTCCAAATGATCACCATATACATTTTTCACCCATTGCTAACATCTTCTGGTAACCCAGCTATAATTTTCTCTTTACAGAAGTTCAGCATTTCAGCACTTTGCATGCCAAACTTACAAAACCATTTTCTTTCAATTGTCTTTCCTCCCATGCCTCAAATATACACTAACATTGGAAGTTTAATATAGTGATCTGAATGTGCTAGGGGGAAGGAGCTTACAAAGTAGAATACAGGAATCCTGGCACTCCTAAATGAGTAGAATTAAAGGTAATATTCATGCTTCATGGAACCTGTGCATGAAGTAATATGTAGTTGTCAGATAGAAGAGTGTGGACTGTACTTGTTAAAACTATTAATTTTTAAATTTTCTTAACCCTGTGTCATATTCATAGTTTTAAATTATTGTACTCATTTTCTTTTACTTTTAATATAGTAAGCACTAGTTGCCATGACATATACACTTCTGCATGCTTTTCATTTGGGGTCTCTCAAGCACTGAAGGATGCTTTAAGAAATGCATGTCTGATAAACGTAATGCTGATAACCAAAGCAGTATCCTATCTTCAGTGGGCACTTGCATGTTTGTCAGGCTTTTCATGAACAAGCTCAGTAAGTCATCTAACAACTTTGCTTGACTAAGAAAATCCACTTTTGGGCTCTCCCATCTGTAGTTTTGCCAGTTGCTGGTTGGTAATGTAGATGTGAGGAGGGTTGGAAGAGTTGTAAATAGAAGCAGTAAAAATGCCAGAGAAGAAGGGAAATGCTTCCGTTTTTCAAATACCATCAGATTTTACAAAAATTAACACAAAGCACAGTCTAATTGATGCCTCTCATTTATCTTTTTCAGACTTAGAGAAACAGTTACTAATTTCCAAAGCTCATGTGCTCATGGCAATTCAAGCATTATTTAGCATTTACATCCAGTAATGAAATGTGACCCTAGCAATCTCCTAAACTCCCTACCTACCCTTTCCTAAATCTTGTATTATGGGAGTTAGCATTTCTTTAGTTCATTAGAAAGGTAAAAGGGAGAAGCTGCATGAGTCCCCTTTTATTAAAAAAAAACGCCACTCAGAGATTTCTGTGTTTGACTCCGAAGACAAACTTCCAGGGTGGGTTTTCGGCGAGCATATTCTGTGAGCCCTGTAACCTTACCAGCTTAAAATGTGAGTTGACACTGATGAAGACATTGCAAATAATAGAACAATTGAGGCCTGGAATCAAAATGTAGTTAAGTTCTGTGTTGGGTAGCAATATACAAGAAACAAAGATGAGAGGAGGGAAAAATGTACTCAGTAATCCCATTAAAATGAACAAGTCAGGAGAAAAGATGAAGATTGCTCAAAGTAAGCCATGTTGGAAGCCTCCTTCTCTCAAAGGCTTTCACATATACTTTTCAAAGTTCTGAAACTTTTTTCCATTTGAGGACTATGTATTTTCCCTTACATTTATCAATGTTACTCAAATGACAGGGCAGTATATGTTTCGAGTTTTTTAATTCACTCAATATTCAGTCAATTCTTTTATAAATGTAAAAATGTGGCACTATTAAGACTACTTAAAAGAATAAAACTTCAGTATGTCATTCAGTGAAAAATAAAATATATAAACTAACTTTTGTATTTTATATATTATGTGCTGTGTGCCAGGTTACATATATTTTTTAATCTTTAACAAATGTAAAATACCCTACTTATCCAGACTCAACAATTCATTACTTCAATTGATCTTCACTATAAGGGTCAAAAATTCAGTGTTTATTGTGAAACCAGACACTGTGAGTGTGAGAAAGATAACAGGGGAGTGCAGAAAAGAAGTTGGAAAGAGAGCACAAACAGAAATCTGTTAAAAATAGTTGAGAAGAAGCCTCCCTGTTCTTGAAGATGATGTACTGTACTTTCTGTTACATAATACAAAGGAAAGTAATTATAGCAAATTGGCTGTAAAAATACAGAATAGTAACATTTTGTTCTTGTTTTGTTGTGGGATAAAGTGTATTGTGGGCTCCAGGGAGTTGAAAGGAAGTACATTGGGGGAGATGTGCAGGAAGGAGTGGTTGAGAGATGAGTTTCCAACCTGCTAAAGAAAATTAAAAAAAATGAGCAAACCTAGAAAAAAAGAAAAAAAAGATATGTGAAGAAAAGAGCAAGATACACAACAGGAGGACTAAAGATGAGGAAAAACCAGTTAAGCTTCTTTCAGAAGAAAAGAACAAGAAGTGGTGACAGATTGGGATGATTATTCAAATCCACCTCTTTTCTCACATTTTGATTCTTCACATTACTAGGGGTGTTTCTTCTTGTCTTCTTTTGGTAGAAATTCTAGGAAATAAAGTGTATGAACCATTTGTAGAGTCTCTATATTTGGCACCACATAGGAAACATGAAGTGTCAATAGACTCCTTCATTATACTGAAGTTACTGAAAGAAATTTTGAAAGCAACTGATGAGACAGAAAATTAATTATCATCTTCACTTTAATGATAGGAAAAAAAAAATAATTAGTATTGGCTCTCATTCTAGGGGAGAGAGTAACCCTAACTGAAAAATTATGTTAAAGCTTTAAAGAAAATAATACTGTAAAAGCTATCGAGTGCACAACTTAATATCACAGGTAGTCCTCTAAAGTCCTTGCCTATATGCAAGATGGGTAGCAATCTTATACATCACAATGGTAAAATGCAAAGAAAAATTCAGGAATTTCTGATTTAAAATTCTCTGATTAAGTCCTTCACAATCTGCTGAAAAAAATAACTGAAATGGTAGCTAAACTTTTTACCATCTTTTGACTTAAAGTCTTCAGCTTTGCAGAAAAGGACATGGGAGTCCTGGTGGACACCAGGTTGAACACGAGCCAGCAAAATGCCCTTGCTGCAAAGAAGACTAATGGCATCCTGGGCTGCATTAGACAAAGTATTGCCGGTAGCTCAAAGGAGGTGATCTTTCTCCTCTGCTCAGCACTGATGAGGCCACACCTATACTGCTGTGTCCAGTTCTGGGCTCCAGAGTACAAGAAAGGCATGGACATAATGGAGAGAGTTCACTAAGGGCCGCTAAAGTGATTAAGGGACTGGAGCATCTCTCCTATGTGGAAAGGCTGAGAGAGGTGGGACTGCTCAGCCTGGAGAGAAGAAAGCTCAGGGTGATCTTATTAATGTATATAAATACCTGAAAGAAGGGTGTGAAGAAGACAGAGAGAAGCTCCTTTCAGTGGTGCTCAGTGACACAATCAGAGGCAAAGGGCACTAACTGAAACACAGGAAGTTGCCACTGAATATCACAAAACATCTTTTCACTGTGGAGGTGACCAAGCACTGGCACAGCTCACCCAGGGAGGTTGTGGAGTTTCCATCCATGGAGATATTGAAAACTTACTTTGACATTGTCAAGCAGGTAGCCCTGCTGGAGCAGGGGCCTTAGACTAGATAACCTCCAGAGCTCCTCTTTCAGCTTCAACCATTTTGTGATTTTGCGATTCTTCATCTGGTTGATAAGATATGTTTGTCTTTAATGTTTTGGTTCAACAGCAGGTTTCTTTTCAGGTTGCTTGATGAAATAAACTTCTTTTCTCATCGTTTTCAAGGAACTCCTGCCTTCTTTTCTTGAATTTCAGAATGAAACCTTCTTCCCTTTCATTGTCACAACCTCATTTGTATGGTCCCTGTTATTCATTACATGGTACTGACAGGATTATGACAACAAATTCCTATGTTTATGAATTCAAAATCAATTTCTAAATTAAAAAAAAATCATATTTAATTATTACAATGGGTAAATTTACAAAACTTTGTGATTAATAAGACAAAATGTTTCATATTCACCAATATGTTTCAAATCAAGAATTTATAGCTCAAATCAAGTTTATGTCCACTATCAGAATAAGTCAATGGTAAGTTAGCTCCCTCATAACTCTTTAACTGAAAATAGAGTGCAATGAAATATTAGAGAAATTCAAAGCTGCAGAAACACATGTTGATTAAATATACATGACTGAAATTTTATGTATGTTGTGCCAAAATTACAAGAACATTTTTCCTTACTTAATATTCTTAAAAGTTTTGCAGAAATAGAGAATTTGCCTTTTTATCTGCTGAAAAATTTAAGGGAAAGTCTGTCTTTCCTCTTGAAGAGCAAAGGACAGACTTTCCAGACTATGACATCAATCAGTTTGTCATTGAAAGAAAATGATAGTTATTTGGAGTAATAATTCATAATATATAGCTAAGGCCTTGTTTAATTTGGGGAGACAGAGGAAACAGAAGCAAAATTGTTGCAATACGGAAAGAGAGAAAACATATATATTATATGAATAACTTTTTCAAACAACTGTCCATTTTAAGAGGAAGTTCATACCACAAGAGACTTCGGCTTGTCTTAATAACACAAAGTTATTGGTAGAATCATAGAATCATTAAGATTGGAAAAGACCTCCAAGATCATCTAGGCCAACCATCTACCTAACATTATTATGACCACTAAACCATGTCCTGAAATACCATGTCTACAAGTTTTTTTAACATCTCCTGGTATGGTGACTCCACTACTGCACTGGACAGCGTATTCCAATGCCTCACCATTCTTTCAGTATAGAAATTTTTCCTACTATCTAATCTAAACTTCCCCTGGCACAACTTAAGCCCATTACCTCTCATCCTATCACTAATTACTTGGGAGAAGGCAATAACATCCATCTCCTTTCAGGTAATTGTACAGTGCAATAAGGTCTCCCCTCAGTCTCCTCTTCTCCAGACAAAACAACTCCAGTTCCCCCATGAAGAACAGCTGCTCTTCATAAGACATTTTCTCCAGACTTCTCACCAGCTTCATTGCCTTTCTCTGGACCTTCTCCATATATTTAACCATATACCAGGACAAACTATCAATGAAATGAATACTTCCTTAGGAAACGGATAACAAAAACTTTGCTAAAGGTTAATAGTATTGTATTTATCTTAATAAAATCAGATTATTTATATAAATCCATTTTTCAAATATAGAGGACTTTTTTTTTTTTGAATGTAGTCTTCTGTCAACCCTTCAACAGTAAGAATCTGCAGTTTCTTTGTCTGGCTAGTATAAAAAAAAAGTAGTTAATACACATTTTTAAACTCAAGACTTTAAGAAATTATATGGAGTTAGGAAGAAATGTCTCAAGTCTGTGGATTTGTAAGGGGTTTTACATCTTTCCTTGACCTTTATAGTGTCCCCTGTTTCCTGTATTTGGTCATTAAGAAAAAAAAAACAAACAACAAAACAAAAGACAAAAAACAGAGAGAGATTTATTTCCTGCTTTTTATTCCTGTAGGAATATATGTAGTGAAGCTCTAATAATAAACAAATTGAGTGAGCTTACTTCATATACAAATTCAATGAGCTTACTTCATTCGTGCAAACTGCATGAAGTTCAACAAGACCAAGTGCAAGGTTCTGCACCTGGGTCGAGGCAATCCCATGCACGAATACAGATTGGGAGCAGAAAGGATTCGGGACAGCCCTGAGGAGAAGGACTTGGGGGTAGTGGTGGACCAGAAGTTTAACATGAGCTGTCAGTGTGCGCTTGCAGCCCAGAAAGCCAATCATGTCCTGGGCTGCATCAAAAGAAGCATAGACAGTCGGTAGAGGGAGGTTATTCTCCCCCTCTACTCTGCACTTGTGAGACCCCACCTGGAGTACTGTGCCCAGTTCTGGAGTCCCCAACATAAGAAGGACATAGAGCTCCTGGAATGTGTCCAGAGGAGAGCAACTAAAATAATTAGAGGGCTGGAGCACCTCCCCTGTAAGGACAGACTGAGCAAGTTGGGGTTGTTCAGCCTAGAGAAGAGGAGTCTCCGAGGTGACCTTATAGCAGCTTTCCAGTATCTGAAGGGGGCCTACAAGAAAGCTGGCATAGGGCTTTTTACATGGGTGCATAGCGAGACGACAAAGGAAAATGGTTACAAACTTGGAAGAGGAGTGATTTAGGTTAGACATTAGGAAAAAATTCTTTCCTGTGAGGGTGGTGAGATGCTGGAACAGGTTGCCCAAGGAAGTTGTGGCTGCTCTATCCTTGGAAGTTTTTAAGGCCAGGTTGGATGGGGCCCTAAGTAACCTGATCTAGTAGAAGGTATCCCTGCCTATGCAGGGAGGTTGGAACTAGATGATCTTTAAGGTCTCTTCCAACCCTAGCCATTCTATGATTCTATGATATAACCTTACAAGTGGTGGTTGTGGGAGACGTCTAGGAGTCCTCTAGCTTCACTGCCTTGTCAAAGCAGTACTTTCAAACACTGCACCAGGTCCTTGCATTTTCTCCTTCGCAGCCTTAGAAAGATGGAAATGTCACAATGTCTGTCCTAGCAAAAAAGTTCTTCCTAGAGTGTGATTTGAAAGTGCAGGTGACTGTTGTACTTTCTTGTACCATTTGTTATTACTTGGAATGAGTCTCTTATTTATGTAACTGTTGTCTGTAGACTGCTGTGACTATTTCCTGAGCTCTTCGTCAGAATAAATGAACTCTTTAGTTTCTCCTCTTAGATCTTCTTACTAACTTACTAACCCTTTCCTGAACTCTGGTTTCTGGTCAGCCTTATTGAACGTGGAAGGCCTAGAAACCAACGTAATATGTGTTGCTCAATTAAGCTGTAATTTTGACTTTTAACATTTAGGCTGACTTGAAGGAAAATACTGTATTTACAGAGAGTAGTGCAGTTTTAACAAAGTGTAAAACAGAAGTAAAGGCCCTTGGTAATATGAACATTTTTCAACTGCTTTGTACAGTGAGATGTAAAAGAAACCAGATACTTTTCAATGTGAATGATTCAGGTACACAAATTCAAAAAATGTGGGACCTGTGTTGTGCTGTTCCTAAGTACTGATAAGTGACTCAGTTCAGAAGTGTATTTTCATACACATTTTAGCTAAAATACATTTGAATTTTCACAAGATAATTAAACATTGCATGTCAGAATCTTAAAAGAAAGCTGTTATTTTTAGTCTTTTAGAACTATTCCACAGCGTGTCTTATCTTAACCACCTACTTTTATATTCTAGGTAAACATTAGCCTTCTTTTCATGCTTATTTATAGCTAGTGCATTGCTTATGTGACCATGAGAGAGACTGCATGCTTTGATCTCTCATGAGACTGATTTCAAGCTATGCTCCTGGTATCTGTTGCTATAAGTCCCCTCATAGACTGCTGAGATAATATTGACTTACCATGAATGTATGCCATCAAAAATATATTAAAAAGTAAGATAGAGAGAGAAAGACACCAGAACACACTGTCATGATTTTTTTTTTTTCTAAGAAAGATCCATATATGAAATCCCTGCTACTTTAGCAATGTTATTATTGAGTAAGGTAAGAAACCAATACATGTTACAGAGTCAGAGTGTTGTTTTTACTTAACTGAAAGAGTTAATTCAGAACATGAAGCAGTGGTGTAAGGAGTTTGCACAAGAGAATATATTCACATTGTTATTTACCCCAGCTACATTTTACTGATTCAAGAGATATCATGCATGGGTAATATGGTGGTGTATTAGGCCTCCTGACTGATTTTATCCAAACCAGAATCTGTGTGCTGTGTCTTAAGCAGCGAGTCATTGCTGCCTTAAACTTAACTGCTCTTGTAGATCCTGAGTTTGTCTTAAAGGCTACGATAGGCAGTCTGAATTTGGTTCTACTAACCTCTGTTGATTTGAAGCACTTGTGTGGGGGCCTTCAGTGATAGTAAGTTTGATTGGCATCAACTATCCTGACTAGTATGAGAGGAATTGCGGAACATAAATGTGTTTAGGAAACTTTGGTATTTGAAGAAATATTGAGGAGAACTTGTGGTAGATTGTTTCATCAAAACAATCAGTCTTTATTTTTTTTCCTGAGGGCCTTTTGAAGAAGGAAATAATGTAAAAACTGAGCCTAGGAAGGCCTGGAACAATTACCATTGTTTTTGACAATCCATCCAGCAGTATGATTTTGTTGTTGATAGTGGCGATATCACCCTGTTTTTAATAAGTGATGTTACTTTACAAGAATACTATCTTGAAAATACTCCAGGAATTATTCAGGTGTTAGGCCAAAGTTTCTTGTTCACTTTCCGTACAAGATACAGAGGGAGGGAAGAACATTGTGTTATATGCAAGAAAGTGTCAAGAAGAAATAATTTCAGTCACCATCTGCTAAATGCATTACGAATGATAAACATTAATAAAAAATCTGTAAATTCAAAGTATATAATAAAAGACTGTCCCAAATGATAGGCTATAAGTCTATTCTGTTTTTCTGTCTTCTGGAAGAACAGGGTATTGTTAGCAAACACACAATGTGCCTTTACCACAAATCCCTGGTGCTCCTTGAAAGTTCTTAAAAGGGTAGTTATTAGTCACCTGCTTTATTTTTAAAGCCATCTTCAGCATCTACCTTGGAGATGCTCTTTCCTTTTCCATGTTCTCTGAAGTAGCCAGGCAGAGCGCACGATCCTGCTCCTTACTGGTGAAGACTTCTCCTGGCTTCAGAAGTAAGTTCAGTATGTATCCAGAAAGTAGTATCTTTTATATAACTTTGTAAATACTAAATAAACAAAATAAAAAGTGAACCTATTGGATTTTATTGTCTAAAAAATGTGTTATTTGTTTTAATTTACAGGACTCTTCATCTGCCGATTCTGTATCTGTCAGCAGTCATTCTCCTGTAAGCCACAGAGTCACTTGCTGTCACTAGAGAGTCACTGGACATTAAGGCTGCTTGAGCAGTTTGAAAGAGAAAGCATGAGGCGACAGCTGTTCTTTGTAAAGTTCGGTAAAGCAGAGACAGACTTGAAGCAGAAACCTCTATTTGGTCTCAAGTTATTTTCCCTCTTCAGCATCCACCCAGTTTATCTCAAACAGGGATGTGTGTTACTTCCAATTGAGAGAAGCAGGTATTATACATAGATGTTTAGAGGATGTGCACAAAGAGGAACATTCCCTGTCTTCAGTAAAGGACTTGAAGTGACGTGAAAAGGACAGAAAAGTTCAACCTGCAGAAGAAGCCAGTTTGGGATCCTGGAGCAAGCAACTTTCTTCCATGTTATATTCACATATTTTTATGAAAGTTTATCTCTACAAGGAAATGCTGAAAGAATATTGGTGAGAATGAAGCTCTTGGATGAAAATCTCAGGTCAGTGAAGAAACAGTCAAACCCAATGAGTTATCTTTCAAGTTAACTTCATGTTTTTACATATGAATTGTAGGGGTCAGTTGTTTTAGCTAGTTTGGAAAAAGTTGAAAATAAAGGCAATTTTTATATTACAGCATCTTGCATGTTCCAAGGAGAGTTTTCTCTGTTAGCCAATCCTATGAGGACTGCTTCAAATACGGTTCATAGCCAACTCCTTTAGAAAAAAAAAGGAAGTTGCAAGGAACTCATGATCATGATCCATGTAATTTTGCACATTTTCTTCTGATATACCTTTTGTAATGTTATTTCAAAAAGTAAAATAAAAATTTTCATTTAATTATGACTTCTATGAGTTTTTTCTCTATTGAAATCCATACTTGGATAAAATATAATTTCCCATTCTTTTGGTAACTCAAAGCTTTCACTTAGCTGCTCTTTTTTCATGTTCCTCTTTCCACCTTTCCTAAGCTATCCTGATAGGAATATATCTGTACTTAAACCACAATTAATATTAAAAGTACATAAAAAATAACAATTTCAGGATAAATCATCACAAATCTATTGGGAAGGCTTATATACTGCAGAGGTAATTGACTGTATAAGCAATATGTGTGTAAATATACATATGTGCAGAAAGAGAGAGAGAAAAATTTTGCATGTTGACCTGTTGGAAGGAAGAGGTAAGCAGGAAGGAAAATTCAGGAGGATCTTTTGGTATTGTAGTTAAGCACGTATGTTCATACCTCTAGCCTACTGATAAGGCTTTATACACAAAAATGTTACATGACAGAACTCTACTTACAAGTTGCTTACTGTAATTGGAACAACTATAACTGTGCTATTTGATTTAATCAGTCTCATTTGCATTATATGACTTGTTGGTTACATTTACAGGTAACATTTTTTGTGCTCTGAGATAGGATTTTAATATTTGAGTTTATTTTTCTGGTGTTACAGAACCTAGGAAATCTACTTTTCGTCACAATAAAAAGAAAAGGTAAGCAACACAGCCTTACTCCTTTTAAAAGTGACAAATACCACCATTTTGCAGTCCATCTCATATAAATGTAAAATATGAATGATGAGAAAAAGATTGATTGGCAAAGTCAATTACACCAGTATCCATAAAATTCAAGATGCTTAATGGAATGTTGCTCCTCTACAAAAATAAAATTTTGTCTCAACTTTTTTCTTCAAAAACCTTTCATTATCTGTTGGTTTTGGCTTAGCTTTCTGAAAGTTAGCAGTCAGTGGACTACTGTTGTATTCTGAAGGAATACAAATCTGGGGAAATATTTTCTCTGCACACAAACAATCATCATGCTAACAAAGGAAAAAAAGAAAAAGAAAAAAGACACATAAAACCTCATGGGTTTTAGCTTATTATTTTATTCGGGGAAGAGAAAGCATTTTGTGTTGAAAGTTTAGGATAAAACCTAAACAAATCTTATAGAGGCAAAAACCGTAGGTGAATATTTAAAGTTATTAGAAGGGAAGGAACATCCCCTTAATGGAGCTTACTTTAAACGTAATATTTACTGAGAGTCACACCTACAATTATTGCAACTGGGAAGATAGCAACTGTACTTCAAAATTCGTGAATCAATAAAGGGATTCCCAAGCTGACAGGTTGCTCCTAGAGGGGTGCAGTTCTGGAAGGAGGCAGAGCATCACTTCCGTGCTGCTAAGGCTCCAAGCATGAAGCAGCAAGCAGTGTACAACAGAAACTCATTTTTCCACTGATGAGAAACACAAAAAGCCAATAGACAGGATAAGAAAGTATAACACTGGTACTGTGAGAAAAATAAAGCAGAGATGAAAAAAAATAAAGGAATGTGGAACAAAACAACCAGAGTAATGATGTGAGCTTTTGGAAGACTTAGAGAAAAAATAATCAATAGCAACAGAGAGTCTCAGGTATTTCAGAAAAAATGAAATATCAGGAAAGCCTAAGGTCACTGTTCTTTCATATCTTATGCTAAACTGTAATCAAGCAATGTTTAGAATCAAAGAAGAAAAACAAAACAACAAACTACGAAACTTTTGGATTGAACTTCTGTTTGATTGACAGCTAAAAGTTTGGGTGACCTTTTTAACCTTTTTTTTTTTCTGTCCTTACCACATGTACAACTTGAATGCAGCCTCCAAAGGGTAGAAAATCTGATGTGAATTAATTTTGAAGGAGACTAATCCAACTGCAGTGTCCTAGGGAAGTATCTCCACATTTCTTTATATGGGTCTTCTCAGTCCAGCTTAGATCCAGCACTTCCTTTATTTCAATTGTGTGATCTAGTAAACATGCTTAGTCTGTTCCTGGTGCATTTGGCAATTACAGAAGACTGAGCACACTCTCAGCTAAAGAAAGTCAGCATTTGTTTCATGTTTTGTTTGTGATCCATAGCTTATTACTGTATTATTTAATGGAATGAAAGCATTGACATACCATATGTGGAAGGTGAACTTGTTTCCTGAGTTTTTGAGGAAAGGATTAGGCTTTTTTAGATGCAAGTTCAAGTCAAGTGTACCTTGACTTATGTGAGGCCTTTGACATGATCCCACACAACATCCTTGTCACTAAATTGCAGAGATATGGGTGTTATGGATGAATTATTTGATGTATAAGCTGTTGTCTGGATGGCTGCATCCAACAAATTGCTATCAATGACTCAATGTCCAAATGGAGATCTGTAACAGTCTTCCTCAGGGGTCCATATTGAGACCACAAGTGTTCAGTATCTTTATTAATGACACGGACTGGGGGATTGAGTGTATCCTCAGCAAGTCTGTGGATGACAACAAGCAGAATGGTTAATGCATGTGAGAAACCAGATGCAACCAGAGGGATCTTGGCAGGCTTGAGAGGTGGGCCCATGTGAACCTCATGAAGTTCTTCAATGTCAAGTGTAAGGTTCTGCATCTGGAGTGGGGCAATCCTCAATATCAATACAGGATAGGGGAAAAATGGGTTGAGAATATTCCCCAGGCGAAGGACTTGGGAGTGTTGGTGGATGAAAAATGGGGTATGAGCAGGTAATTTGTGAGTCAATTTATCCTGTGCTGCATCAAAAGAAACAGGATCAGCAGGTTGAGGGAGGTGATTCTGCCCCTCTGCTCTGCTCTGGTGAGATCCCACTGGGATTACTGTGTCTGCCTCTGGGGTCCTCAACACAAGAGGGACATGGACTTATTTGGGAAGCCCAGAGGAGGGCCACAAAAATGATCAGAGGGCTGTAACACCTCTTCTATGAAGACCGGCTGAGAGACTTGGATCTGTTCAGCCTGGAGAAAAGAAGGCTCCAGAGAGACCTTATAGTGACCTTCCAGTATCTGAAGGGGGCCTGCAGAAAAGCTGGAAAGGGACTTTTTATGAGGGCTTGTAGGGATAGGACAAAGGGTAATGGCTTTAAACTGAAAGAGGGTAGATTCAGATCACATTTGAGGAAGAAATTCTTCGCTATGAGAGTGGTAAGGCACTGGAACAGGTTGCTCTGAGAGCTTGTGTATGCCCCATTCCTGGAAATGTTCAAGACCAAGCTGGTTGCTTTAAGCAACCTCGTGTAGTGGAAGGTGTCTCTGCCCATGTCAAGGGAGTTGCTCTAAATGGTCTTGAAAGATCCCTTCCAACACAAACCATTCCATGATTCTCTATAGTTTAAAAATTATCACCATATATACACATTAACCAGATGTTTTAAGGCAGGTTATTTTTTTCTCATTTTGACTTTCTTCACCTATTCAGATATGTAGGATTCAGTTTCTACTTCCACATTTCACTTCTTTTTTAGATTATTGTGGTTGCGAGGCTTAAGACATCTGGAAAGTCTTCACATTTCAATTATCAGTAAATTTAGTAATATGTCCTGTTGACAAAGGCTAAGGTCTTCCCTGTTATAAATTAATTGCATTCTGTAGTCAAGGAGTCAATCACAACCCATATCAGAAATTTGTCTTGAATGGAGTGGAAGACAGATATTTGATACACCTGAGGTCTGATTAAAATCTGTTAGTTTAGAGAACAAAATAAAAGCCCTATCCTTCTCCCACGGACAACTTTTGCTTGCAAAAAATTGCCAGAAAATATCTGATTAAAAATTGGTTGCTTTACCTCTTAGACAAAACAAGAAAAAGAACAAGAAAAATGTTTATCTTTATTTGTACACTGTCATTGTTCTTCTGTGGACTCTTTCCACCTGCAGCATTCTTTTATCTTGATATGCAGAAACTGATAAAAATTATATTGCTAATATCTGAAGACTCCAAGTATGAGAACAATCTCCTAGATGCCTATAATTTTTTGTGGCGTTTTCATAAACAGTGACACTGAATTACTTTGTAGCCAGTGGATTCACAGAAAAACTGGGAGTTGATGCTGAAGATCTGTTTCATGTATTCCATGTAAACAGAAAAAAAAAAAAAGATCCAAAACTTTACACAGAGGAAGGCACAACGAGGTGATGGAGAGATAGAGTTAGAGTTCCTCAGCCTCTTTCAACGTAGCAGGTCACTTGAATAAGTCTTACTGAATTTCCTTGTGAATTTTTCATATTCCAGTATGGGTTCATTTTTGTTTGCACAACAATAGTCCTATTGTTGTGAATGTTATCTCAGCAGGTGTACTAAACTAGAAAGAAAAAGAGTATTGCAAGGCAACATTGCAGTAAGTGTTACATCGAGAGCAGTTGTGTATTTTTTATTTATTTGTTGTAGACAAAAAAAAAAAAAAAATAGACTCATCAGACTTACTATATGCATGAAATCTCCATCTTTTCAACATCCCATCTGTTTCTTGTATGGCTTCCACACATGTCAAGAATGTTGAATTAGTGGAAAATGTTCCATAGATAGAGATGTTAGGTGATAATAAGAATAATAAATATAAATAATGAAAAATTCTTAAAAGCAATAGGAAGCTAGAGAGGGAATGTCTAATAATGTTTGAACTGCAGGAAAGTACACATTTGTTTACTGTATCTCTGTTTCTCCTCACATGCTACAAATTTACAATTATTCACATTTCAGAACAGAAAGAAATAGTGAATTTATTGCTAAGCACATGTGATTTTCTTAAAACAAGTACTCCGTTTTAAGTTAATGGAACTGTTCTTTAAAAGGTGAAGAGGAATTGCTCAAAAAATGTGTGTTGCTGAGAGAGATCATTACATACCAATGGCTCTTACAGGATCATAAGTCTTGAAAGAAATGCTGAATATAAACCAATGTTTGCTTCAGGAGTACTTTTTCTTGTCACTAATATTTCTTACAGTCTTCTCTTATTTTTTTTTTGTAAAAATATTCTACTGGGCTAAATGATATCTTTTGCTCTTTTGAACATTAATAGTTAAGATGTCAAATTAGATGTTTGTTTATTTGTGATGATAACGAAGGTGGGAAAAATGAAAACTTTCTCCTGATATGATCCACATACTTGTGAAATGGAATTTATCTTAATCACCTAGTAAATTAAAACAAATTTTTTTGCTTAATTATAGAATATTGTCTCTTTTAATGGGATGTTTTCTTTACCTTGATTAACATGTTGTAGAAATGGAAATTCCTTTTTAGTCTGAGGAAGTTTCAGCAGAAACTTGGGTGAGTTAAACAGACGGTTAACACTCATGCCTGTATAGAATCTTCTGTCTGGGTGGTTTGCTTTCAGCAATATCACTGCGTTTATCAATGGAGATCTGAGTAAAACCATGAAGGAAAAAAAAAGTATAAAGTCCAGGGAGAAATTTAGGGTGGTCTTGAAAAATAACATAGTTACATTCTAGTTCTACAAAATCATTGAGTCTGAACATAAAGTATGTTTCTAGTGTCAGAAATTTTAATGAGATATATTCTTAACATATACTTGAACAGAGATGTCCTCAATTGCCTTACAAGATTTTTATTCTCTCTCTGTTCACGGTTATATGTCCTTGGTGAATGTTGAGTCCTACAAATATGTGCATGCATGGGTTTTGTATGATAAATGACTATATCCAAATTCTCAAGTAAAACGTGTATATCCCTAATGTGTCAATTTGAATATTTTCCTTTAATGCTGAGAAAAATAGCAACCTTTAAGCGCCCAGACTAATGACTGAACTCCAAAGAATTTTACTGTGACTAAAAAACACCCAACTGTGATCGTTATACTTTCACAATCTTTATAGCTTAATCTCAAGCAAACTTGATTGTGCTTCTCTACTATTTGGCTATTTGGCTATTAGCTTTGTAATACCACCCTGCACCAATGTTATTGTATACATATTTAGTATTTGCTTTTTAAAATAAGAAAAAAACAAACATAACTATCACAGAGCTTCATTTTGGATTTTAGTATTTTTCTGGGAATGTTCAGTAAAAATCAACAAATAAAAGGTGAGACTTTCAGTCCAAAAATCTTTCTGCTTTTACTATAGAAAAGTTGGACAAGTCCAATTTTAACATACATTTAAAATATAGCCTAGACAAGAAAAAAATATGACATCACTTGGAAGTGTAGAATGAAATGCTCAGACTGAATCTGCAGGAAAGAATTAATATGATTGCAATGTCACTGCAGAAAATCTCTTTTTGTATGTAATGAACAAATGGAAAACCAATTTACTAATTGTACAACTCCAATTAATTTTCCTGTAAACATCTTTTCATATATACATCAGCTGTCTAAATAGTAGTTGAAGATCCTGTTTGTTTTTGGTTTGGGTTGTTTTGGTTTTTTTTTTACAGCTGGTGATTTTTGAGGATCAGAGTTAGGCAAAATCATAATTGAAGAATTGAGAAAAAGGCAGTGTCGCAGGCCTTGAGCCAGCAAGTGTGTATGTTTGCATTTAATTCTCTGATGTAGGGAGCTTTGTTACACTCCAAATCCTGTTTTAAGTGTAGAAAGCCAACCACAGCAATGTATATGTGAAGGAATAAGACCTTGTTTTCCCACTGAGGTTAAATTCTACATTTTTCTCTGCTAGCTCAGGTTTTGTTAGTTTTGAAATATTTCAGATTAAGCTTTGCCTCAGGCATGTGGTAAGAAAGGTGATTTACCCTCCTTTATTTGTCATTGAAGCGGTGGAGAGAAATAACGTGATCTAGAAGCTATCTTGCTTGACAAATTATGCAATCTGTAAACTAGTTGAAAGTAGCCAAGTTTTTCCAAACAGTTCCAATATATGTACATATTTACTTTTTCTTGGCTTCATTCAGTAATTTATACCTCTGAAAGATCTTTATCCTATGTCTGTTTCCAAGGTCTGAAATGATGAGTTTCAAGTACAACTATTTTCCTGGGGCAACTGCAGTATCTCTGTTCATAGCATCAGTGCTCAACTCTGCTCTGCTCAGAACTTTGGTCTTGAGAAACTGTTTCTTACCTTCTCTTCTGACTCCTCTATCCAGGGTTTGGCCTTTTAACACAGAAATGAGGTACCCCGCATCCAGTGATCATTTCTGAAGTTATTACTGATTTTCCTTAGACATAAATTATGCCAATTAGAAAAAACAAACTTCTCTTCTGTATCGTGACACCTGATAAAAAGAGGCTTGCTATTCCTTTCCATCTATTCAGTCTGAGTTTTAATCTGATAACAAGACAGGGCATTTGATGGTTTTGTTTGAATCCCTGTAAACTAGAGTCTGGTTAGGTGAAGTTCATGATCATATAGCTTCATCCTGAAACATGGGGAAGGTTTCTGGGTCCTCCAATATTGTCAATAAAGACATTGAGAGGGCATTTCCACCCTGTGAGATCAAGTGTAGAAAATGTCACTCTAAGACTGCAGGTTTGATAATAACTGTTGGATTCTTTTCATGACCTTCCTGCACAACAGCCTTTGCTCTTATTTCCTCCTGACATCTCAAAGTGTAGTTAAAGTGTCAGCAAAATGATTCTCTAATAATTTGAAAATAGACTCTGTTCACATTGGAGAATCTCCTTTGACTTATTCCGGCCTGAAATACTTTATCTCTTTTTGTTAAAAAAGCTGACTGTCCCTCAGGCTTGTTTAAGGGAAGTGTACCTGCTCACATGCACTGATGAAGGCAGGCCGTGTCGCACAGGGCCTCTAGATACAATTGTATGATCAAATATTTTCAGGCAAAGAGTGCCATGCCTCTGTGCTACTGCTTAGCAACTTAAAGCAAAATGTTTCAGCAAATAAAGAAGGCTACATTTGCTCAGTGGTCATCAAAGTTCTGCAAACTCAAACTGATGAAAGACTGTTAATTTTTGTAGTGCTAAAATGAAGAGGAGTGAAGCAAAATTGACAGCCTGGGGAAAAGTAACAAGCTGAGAAAGCTGTGAATACCTCAGTTTTCTTCTGCAACGTCTGACACGATGCTGGGAGGATGGATGGCAAAGGGGAAAGCAGACTTTGCACAGTATCTGCTTGACAGAGAGAAAATGGTCTTCAGGAGGAACAGTGCAATTCATGAACAATGCAAATAATGTTGTATGGTTAAGCTGAATTTGGAGGTGAATAGCTACCTCCCAGTTCCTAACAATTGTTTAATTTCTAAACTCATATTTCTCATAAATCAACTCTCTTATCCATATAAATATCAAATCAATTACTCACATTAAATAACATTAATTTCAGCATGGAATCGACCTTGTTAATTTTAGTTTCTTATTTTTAAGATTTTTGACTCATAAATAATATTACGTGATCAAATTATAATGTACTGAATATTTCATATGTCAGAGTATCCTCTGAGTCTGTCCTGGTGACATTTTAATCAAGAAGGTATTGTAATTCATTATCAGCATAGCCAAGAGATTGCTAGCAGTCCTCTAGAATCTTAAAAAGTCCCTGACAGTTTGTGGGAGCACAGATGTCAAATGAGCTTTCTTTTAAGAAAAGCTTGAAAGGTAAGTACCAAAGGTGATCAGAATACTTCTCTGAAAAATTGTATTTTACAGAATAATCATGTTTGTATAGGATCATTCAGGCTGGAAGGAACCCCAGAAGGTCCCTCATGCACCCCTGCTCCAAGCAGGGCCAGCTATGAGATCAAACCAGCTTGCTCGGGGCTTTGTCCAGCCAGGTCTTGAAACCCTCTCAAGGATGGAGGCAGCCCAACCTCCCTGGTCAGCCCATCCCTCTGCCTGGCCCTGGCCTGTCTGTCCTCATGGTGGAAAGATTTCAGTACCCAGCACGAACCTCTCTCATTTCAGTTCATGCCTGATGTACCCTGCTGCCCTGCCATGCATGCTGTGAAGGGCCAGGTTACCCTTTCTCCTGCCCCACCCTGTAGGCACTGGGGTGGCAGTAAGGTATCCCAAAAGGCATCTCTGCCCCAGGCTGGACAAGTCCTACTGCCCCTGTTCCTCTTTAGAATGACACCCTTCAGTCCTGAGCATCATCGGAGTGAACTCACTCCAGGTTATCGGTGTCTTTCTTGGATTGGGGGGCACCAAACTGGCCACAGTACCCAAATGTGGTCTAACAATGAGTGCTGGACAGAGGGGATGACTCCTGACCTAAGCTCCTGGCAGTGCTCCTGCTGTGGTAGCCCTGGATGCTACCTACTGTCTCTGCTGCCAGGGCTTACTGGTGGCTCCTGCGGGGTCTCCCAGGGTCTCCAGTGTCAAAAGGCTGTCTGAAGAACAGGTAAATGGCATCCTCTGCTCTCTCTTTGTCCACAGATGTAGTCATTTTAGTGCATAAGGCAGTCAGATAGGTTATGCATCATTTATCCTTGGTAAATCTACCCAGATGTCCTCTCCTTCATTTGTCCAGGGTAACTCTGTCAAACCTGAGGAAGATATGAGAACAGAAAAAGGAAATTCTAGCTTTAACTGGATAGTTAAATTCAGAATTAGGGAAGTGAGAAGTAGTTGAAAGCTTTGTTCTATTGATCTGAATTTAAAAATTCTTCTGTGAATCAAGCAGCCCATGGCCCTTACAAAGTCACTTCAAGTGCTGAGGAGGACATTTCTTTTTTTTTTTTTCCCCGCGGTGCTCTGTTTTATGGAAAACTGCAAAACACTGTTCTAACTAAAATACTCAAAAGGCATTTGTTTTACTAAGAAACCTCAGCAGTTGCCCAGGAAAACAATTTCTGTCCCTGGTTCATCTCTTGTAAATGCTGAATGGATTTGATATCATGGCATCTGGTAGAGAAACCTGTGACACAAGGCAGCAGTCGCACAAAGTAACATTGACTTAAAAGGAGCCCACAACAACATCAGTTATTGGAAACAGATATTTCTCAGCATGCGTGCTTCAAGCAAGTTCCTACTGAAGATGTTATAGAATCTTTAATGTCTGCTTGAGTTTGAGGAACAGCACATTTCATGTAGGATTTATATAGTTTTTCTGTCTCTTTAAACTGCATATTTCTCCAAAGAGCTCAGGAGCAGAAAAGGTGTTTGGCAAACCTATACTGAGTCTGCAGTAATGGGAAGGAAGGGGAAGAAATGCAAAAGGATAAAGTCTTGTCAAATATGTATTTTCAAGAGACTAGCCATTAAAGAGTGATTTCAATTTAAGAAACAAACACTTCTCCCCATACCCCAAAACCTAAATCCCTACATAATATATCTGGGGAAATTATAAAGTGGCTTTGGCTGCCTGGGTTAAATAGGGAGATTTAGAAAAGAATAATTGTGTAGTGGTGGTTGACTCAGGAAAAAAGCAATGCTTGTCAACATAAATTACCATCATGAAAGAAATACAAGGTTTATTGACATTTAAATTGTGTGGATCAGTGAAGCTCTTTGAAGACCTTCTGCATATTTCATGGAAAAGAGTCTATGTTTTGCATTTGTGTAGTTTTTTTTTAAATGAAAAATACTAAGGAAATCATTTCAAGGTTTTTGTATGAAAAATTATATGCACACCTGTGTAGATGCACACAAAAGCTTTGGGTGCTTTAGTCACTGCTTGGACTGCAAGCTTTAGAAAACCTTGCAAATTGACAATAAAATTTTGGTAAATGGTCATTCCCTAAATGCACTACCTTGACGGGATAATGAAGATATTAAGAAAAGTTGTTTAAAAATAATTTTTTGGGATGTCCTTGCATCGAGGATTTAAAACCCTGTATAAAAATCACACATTTGAATAGAACAAACAAAATTACCTGAAGCAACTGCGCAGTCCCATTATTTTTTGATATGTAAAATACTTCTGCAAATTTATTTTAGCTCATTATCTCTTCAATTTGTCATATTCATGCAATGACATACTTATTAATACATATTTAATATTGTGAAACATATTTTGCGGAATGTTAGGAGGTTTTAACATTTCACGGTCTTTTCAAATGGAAAATAAGTTAGATAAAGGGCCATTCTGCCTAGAATAAAACCACTTAACAAACCATTAGTGGACTAAATTTCTAACTGCGCTGCCATGGATCAGTTACTGTGTCCACTTCATACTGTGGTGCTGGTGGAAAAGAAGAAAATCATTCACAGTCGTCCACCTGTCCTACCCTACACACATGCATGCACGTCTTAAGGAGAATAGTAGAAGGTGCTCTGGAAAATACAGTTTAGAGTCCTGATTGCCTACAAATGAAGTGGTAGAAGAGCAAATTAATAAATAAAATTATAAATTAATAAAATTATTTATTAAGAAATTGACCTGTACACGAGGCCTGGTCTTTTATCTTTTCTATTCGTTTTTGAAGTGAGAACTTGTGTTAGATAAAAATATCAGGGTTCTTTTAGACTCCTAATAGACTTTAATCAATTTGATATGAAAAATAGTCAGTCTGTGCTATCAAAGGAATTAGCACAGGTCATTTCACAGAATCACAGAATGCTAGGGGTTGGAACGGACCTCTAAAGATCATCTGGCCCAACGTCCCTGCCAGAGCAAGATCACCTAGAGTACATCACACTGGAACACGTCCAGGCGGGTTTTGAAATTCTCTGTAGAAGGAGACTCCATAACCTCTCTGGGCAGCCTGTTGCAGTGTTCTGTCACTCTCACAGTGAAAAAAATTTTTCTCATGTTTACGTGGAACTACTTAGACCTCAACTTGCATCCATTGCCCCTTGTCCTGTCATTGGGCATCACTGAAAATAGCCTGACGCCATCTTCTTGACACTCGCCCTTCACATATTTATAAACATTAATGAGGTCACCCTTCAGTCTCCTCTTCTCCAAGCTAAAGAGACCCAGCTCCCTCAGCCTTTCACCTGTTTACTGAAAAATACCAATCCAAACAACAATAAAGCAAACAAACAAACAAAAAAAATCCCACCTCTGTTGCATATTTTTGAAATACATTCCCTTTAGAACTGATGTAGTGTGTAAAAAATCTGTATGGACTGCCTGGTAAGACATAGCCTCATGGCTTTTAAGTCCAGCTTTTCTCACAAAGGAACATGCTAAAAGTGCGAATGCCTTAAAGTCACGGTATACAGGTGTTCTATTACAGAGTCTTACCTATAGAGAAGCATGCCTTGTGCTCAGCTGTCTTGCAAGATGGCAGACGATAATTCTTCATGGCACAGACTAGAGCTGAGAACTTAAACATTAATGTAAGGTAAGGATAGGTGAGCCATAGGTCAGTTTATATATGTTCACGGCCAATTCTGACTTTTTCTTTCCCTATTCCTTCACATCTCTGGCAGCTTTGGAAAATCTAGTCAATGTAGTACAACTCAGGATGTATAACTGTGCAGGAGACCATGAAAATGGTATTTAGATGTTATCCTGCTTGTTATACCTGAACATATTGGAGGTACAACTAATTTTTTTTTCATGTGGGAAGAGGAAAAACATCTTGATTACTTTCATTAGTCCTCAGAAGGTATTACTGCTCCAATAGTCTTTTGTGTCTGTGTGTGTGTGTATACAGTTTACTAAAGTATAAATAAACACTGAAAAAAATATTTGATCTAACTTGCTGGCAGGAAATTATGTTTATTGGTGGGAGACAGAAGGCTGAGAGAAAGAGGGAAACATGAAAGGCGTTTTGGTTTTTCCTGTGGAGTCAATGAAACACTAGGTACTGTCAAGAACAGCAGTTTTTAGGAAACAGCATCGTTAGCATTGACCATGACTGGCAAGAATAAAACTGATCCTGCCACACAGTCAGGACCATCGCTCGGCCCTGCTTTTCCTTGTGTACATAAACTGACAAAAAGATCCTCCTCTTCCATAGAATGCTTGAGACTTGGTAGGTAAGCACAACTAACTAACTAAAAGTTACTATAAGACTCTACACACTCCGTAGAATTAATCATGCATACCTTGTATTCCTTTCTTCCCTTATCCTTTCTGAAAAAGTTTTTTCCTTTTTTTTTTTCCAAAGTACCATAGTTTTAAGCTCTCACATGACTTCAAGATCATACAGCTTTGCATTTTACACAAAATTGCTTCTGGATTCTTGTAAGAAAAACATAATTTCTACTGGCTAATGAATTTTGACTGAACTTACGCAAAACTGAGAAGAAAATGAAATGATAGTAAATAGCTTGAAAACTAATAAACTATCACACAAAGCCTTGACCTTCATTATAAGTTTTCCTAATAAGTGTTAATAATAGAAAAAAAAAGGAGCCTGAGTATTCTGTTTCATTTTAATCAAACAGCAGCTGACAAATTATTGTAATGGAATCGAGCTGGTATCACACTTAATCACTAAAGGTGCTCATTTCCTTTCATATCTTTTCAAACTCATTTCTTAAATCCTATATGCCGGAGGAAATATTCATATATTCTCTATGTAATTAGAAAATTTCAGACCTCATTTGGTTGTATAAAGCACAGTAATTAGCTTAGTAAAGGATATTTTTCTGCTGTTTTGATCATTTTCTTTATGTGCTGCCTGAGCTTTACTGAAACAACCCAATATGCTTTGAAAAATTACAGACCCTTTGATTTCAGAAAATGTCCACTTAGAAATGGAAAAAAAGACATGCACTCATGTATACAAAGGGAAGCTTTGGGAAGCTTTGAAGGATTCCTAGAAGATTTTATTAATATTATGTAATTTATTCTGTATTGTCCTATTCTTGTTACGACAAGAAAGGTGATAATACATGGAATGTTCACCTCTGTAAGTTTACAAACTTACTAAAACTAAAAATCTTTTTGCAAATTATTTCATGGTCATTTCTTAGGAAGCCCTTTGAGAGGAGGTCTTACAAAGAAGTTAAGAGAATTTTTTGTAGCCAGCCTTCATCATGTTGCAGACAAGTGAGTTCCGTAACATTGAAAAGTGATGCTTCCACAACAAAACAGGTGACCTTAGTAAGAGTAACTAACACTAAACAATAGCCAGGGGATGCTGGGTATTGCAGAGACGAGGGATTTTTCTTTTCCTTTGGAGCCGACATATTACTTTTCGGAATCATTATATATGTTTTAGCAGATGTACACAGTGCTGAAGAATCTTAGGTTTTATTTTGCACTTCAGAGCTATATTTGCATTTATGGTATAGCTAAAATTAAGCATTTTTTTTTTAATTCAGTGCAGATACCTGGTTTTGAGTTACATTGCTGGCAAGTTAGAAGCAAAATCACTAGAAAACTAGAAATCATTGCTTGAAAAGAAACAGGAATAAGTAACTCCTAATGTATGTCTGGTGTCTGACTCATAATCCAATGTTTTCAGCATCTGTCTTAACCAGCTCCTTCATATCTAGATAAATGGTTCCTTTAGTGACAGATAGGAAAACAGAGTATTTAGCATTCAAATATTGAGACTGAGTTTTCTCTTGCTAACTGAGAATAATGTCCACAAGGGAGAAAAAAAAAAGCACGTGTTTCTATAAATTAAAAATATAATACTACTTGTTAAGGGCTATGGGAGGGGAATGAAAGAGATGGTATTTATGTAGGACATCTATAGCAACAATTTTAGCTTAAATTTAGCTAAAATCTAACTCTACAATTTTCTTTCTTTCTCTCAGCTGAAACTAGCTTCTTCCCTACAAAGGTAGATAACATATGCTCTCAAGCTTGCAATCACTGGTTTAAAAAAAAAAAAATTAGAAAGGAAAAGAAAAGGAAAGGGAAAAAAAAGATGTAATTCATGTAATGAAGAAAGGTATATTTATATTCAATAATTCTTAACAAAGACCCAGACGAAACTGAATTCTGTTAAAGCATAAAGTGTAGCTCACTGTTGTTGCTGCGGATTGGCAGACCTAGATTTTTATGAAACTGATAGACTTCTGTATTTCTGATTCTGCTACCATCTGTATTATTATTGTTTTACAGTTTAGTGGCACTCTATCACAAGCTTGTCTTTTTCCTTGTTTTGGAGATGTTTAAAGTGTCTGGGCTTCTTGTATTTGTAGAATCGTAGAATCATAGAATGACTTGAAAGATCATCTTAAAGATCATCTAGTTCCAACCCCTGTGCCATGGACAGGGATACCTCTCACTAGATCTCATTGTTCAGAGCCTCATCTGGTCTGGTCTTAAACACTTTCAGGGATGAGGCGTCCACAACTTCTCTGGGCAACCCGTTCCAGTGTCTCACCAACCTCATAGTAAAGAACTTCTTCCTAATGTCTAATCTAAATCTATCCTGCCTAGTTTAAAACCATTGCCCCTTGTCTTATCACTACATGGCCTTATGAAAAGTCCTTCTCCAGGCTCCCTTCAGGTGCTGGAAGGCCGCTATAAGGTGTCTTTGGAGCCTCCTCTTCTCTGGGCTGAACAGACCTATATCCCTCAGCCTGTCCTCATAGGAGAGGGGCTCCAGGCCTCTAATCATCTTTGAGGCCCTCCTCTGGACCCTCTCCAACAGATCCATGTCCTTCTTGTGTTGGGGACTCCAGAGCTGGACACAGTACTCCAGGTGGAGTCTCACAAAAGCAGAGTAGGGGGGCAGAATCACCTCTTTTGACCTACTGGCCACATATCTTTTCATGCAGACCAGAATACAGTTGGCTTTTTGGGCTGCCAATGCGCGTTGTTAGCTCATGCCAACAATGTCATCAACCAGCACCCCCAAGTCCTTCCCTGCAGGGTGTTGCGTGAAGTGTGTGTGTGTAGGGGGGGTGAATTTAGTAAGAGAAAAGCCCCCTTGCATTCTAGCCAGTCCTCAGTGATTAGAGAGGCTAGAGGTGGCTGGGCTGATCTCTTAAGAGGTACACCAATTAATATGTGTCACTATAGGTCCGACTCCAGACCACACTTAGGTTCGGTTAGTAGTCAGGATTCACGAATAGTGTAATCACTGTGTCTATAGGTCCAACACTAGATTCACAAACAGCTTGTATGCTGTAGCTCCGGTTCCCTGAGAAGGAGCAATTGGATGCACGAATAGCACAGTTTTCCCGTGGTTACAGGTCTGATGCCAAATGCACGAACAGTCTATACTGTAGGTCTGGTTGCATTCTAGTGAGAAGGAATCGGATTCACAAATAACATGGTTTATTTACACTTGCAACATACAGAGATTCTTAAGATTGCTGGTGATACATATACTAAGCTGCAGAAATCATTATATAGCTCAAAATACAAGTAATTTCCCAGGGTAAAACAAACAAACAAACAGACAGACATTCAGCATAGGCGAGGCACAAGTCTTACTAAAAGGCGTCCCTTTTGGGAGGGCGAGGAGGACAAACGTCTCAGTCTGTCCCTAGGATTTGGTGTCAAATTCTCATCCCCAGTCTCAGGTCCGAAATAGGATCTATATTTATACTTCAGTTTCCTATTAATGTGCAAAGTTTTCAAGTGTGGGGATGTGACTGTAGGCAAACCTTTAAGTGTGCTTATCAGATGCACAGAACACCTCTTGATGAGCTTTCCAGCTTTTATCACTTCTGCCAGGAACAGGCCATTGTCACAGTCTCTTCTGCTGGGAACAGTCAACTACTGAGATAAGCCAGAGAATGGGGGCGTCTAGCCACCTGGTCCCACTCCACATTCAGTGTCTGCATGACACAGGTCACGGGATCTCCACCCCGGCTCAGTGTCTGCTTTAGACATGAGATGCTTATCAACAGTGATGAGTTTCGATGGTTTCTGTTTTCTGCTTTCAAATGTTTCTGTGCTTTCTGATTCCAGCACAGGGCTGTTCTCAATCCACTTGTCACTCAGCCTGAAGTCACACCCTTCAGAATAAGGTGGATGTATTATCATCTTTTATTTGAGAACTTAGTTCCTCATTCAGTCTAAAACATCTTTAGATGTCTTGGTGGTAAGGTTGGAATAAATGTCTAGGTTGATACACATGTCCTGAATGCGAATCAGCTTCCATCTCATGACAAAGTCTCTGGAATGGTAACTCTGGACAGATCATCTTGATTCATGCCTCTAGTTTTGTAGGCAAAATATTTCAGTTCTATGATACATACCAGATATGCAGAAAAGTGTGACTAAAGGATTTTTTTTCTTCCAATAAACTCCTCTTTGTTTGCTAAGTGTTTATAGGCAGTGACATCTCTTCTTTCTTAGCACGTACTTAATTGAATATAAATAAATAATGAATAGCCTCACTTCATATCTGTAAATGCATGCTGAAAACCAAATAGAAGACATATATTTTATTAATGGGGGAAGCATAAATGCTTGGAATTAATTTTAGTGGATAAGTGTTCATTTTCAATAACCTCCGTTTCATAAACGTATAATAATTATCTAAATAACGTCCCTGGTTATTGGATGATTAACACATTTTAGTGATGAGAAGCTTCATTCATTAAAAGGAAATGCGTATTTTTCCTTATGACATGATTCCTGTTCCTTCCTCAGTCAGAGTGGATAAAAAGAGTAACAAAATTTAGACAAGTATAACACTATTCAGTATAACATGGCCCCTCATTAACCTGCTTCTCTCCACTCACATTCCTTTCACAACCAAAGAAAAAACCTCTGCCTCAGCGGTGTTTCAACATACTAAAATACTTCTTGGCCTCAGTTGTGTTCCCAGTCTGCAACTCTATATTTGGAGTGAATGAGGAGCTGTCCTATAGTAATGGATTTTAAGGAAGTTTCATATTAAATAAAGAGTGAAGTATGGGATCTGTGCCACTGACGCCATCACAGCTCACTGTGACGCAGAGAGACCTTCATCAGCCTGATTACAACTTAGTAAATTAGCTCATAGGTATTCTTGAATGATTTTTGTCTACTGTAGTATGGTGCTTGGAGGATTTTAGTTCTGGAATATGTTGGAAAGGGGAGGTTCATGTGGATCTGAATATGTCTCCTTGTTAGTCTGATTTTTTAAAACCAGAGAGTTTTCCAATTTCTATCCTGATTCTTATTTTTGCAATACTAGGTCATGATAGTTTGATAGTTCTATAAACACATCCAATATCTCCTGCTAACGAGCCATCTTTTCATACAGATGCTAAAGCCAGACACCAATGGACCTTGTGCCCTGGGCCTTCAGCATGATATTGTAGTAGAGAAGGTTCTTACCGTTAGGTTTAGAGATAAACACAAATTTATTCATATTCTAAATTACAGGGTTCTGAAGACAAGGAGGTGGCATGACTAAATGCAAAATGACTAACTAAACCCCTATGATTTAAAATTAGGGTTTTGTAGGCAGTTGTCCAAAATAAATAGATTGAACTATTGAAGCTATATTTATTAACAGAAAAATCAATATTCATCACAATACCAGTCTTAAATCATTAATTCAATACCATCATAACTCCCAACAGTGGTAATACATTATTGACATTACCGTATTAATTTTTGCCTGTTTTTTTGTCTCCACTCCTCAGATACAGACACCAGGGATTTGACACACCATATAGGTGGAACCCATTTTTGTTAAGTTGCAGTAAAGATCATCCAATCTGTAGTGAGAGAAATTATCTTTTCTCCATTATTAAAGGATATCTTAAATTTCAATTTTTTATACAAGCTCTTTAACCTCAGAAATATTGTTGAAAAGAATTCTTGTTAAAAATGTATGTATTTGGGTTTAATGCTAAGCAAATGGTACATTTTTAATTCAGTAGCTAAAACAAAATTAAGAAAAATAGGTAATGTCTTAAACAGGAACATTTTTTTTTTCCCTAAGATTTTGCTACAAATAAAGCTACTACAGTGTCATCAAAACTACTTTATATGCTTTGTTTCATTTTCTGGCATCTTAAAATATTTTTGCAAGATGAAACAATCAGTTTCAAAATTTAAAGAGAGGGAGGTTTGATAATTTTGAAATAATATATTTTATGGTAAGAATATTAAACATTTCATTTTGAACAAAACTAATATGAAATGGTTTTAACATTTTCAAAAATGCTTCTGATTCCTCATTTTTGTGGATGAATCGTCTGCTCTTGTTATTATGAATTAGTGCTAAACAGGTTTTAAATCATCCTGCATTAGATAACCTATGTCTAAAGCACAGAGCTTGTATAGAAAACACCTTTTCTTCTGAATTTATCCTATCCAAAAGTCACTCTTTCTGCTCAGCCCCTTCAGGTCCAGAGAAGTCTTCATACGCCTCAGACATTCATTGTGTTTTTGCTGTACAACAAATGCCCTGTTTTCATTGACTGTTTTTTTCTAAAATCTTGAAAAAAAAATGTTATATAGACAGGAAAGTTATTTGAGTATACCTCTGCTGTTAGATAAACTACCTCATACATATTTTTTATAACCTGACATTTAATAGTGCTGTGTAAATCCGACAGCTCTTGGATACATAGGAGAAAGCGTTATTTCAGAGTTAGATGTTTCTGAAATTATATTTAAAAGGTAGGATTATTTTCCTATTATGTGTAAGACAAATTGACTGCACTGCCTTCTCATCTACTAACTGACACATCTTTATTCTTTCCACCATGAGAAATGAGCGCAGGCTAAGATGTATCCAAGTCGTTTGACTGCATTTACTTGAGATGATTTTGACATGGAAAAAGTGTGGAAGGAAAAAGGACAACAGGGTCCACGTAAATAGAACAGGGTAAAAAAAAAAATTTATTTTCTTGACTTCCTCATTGCTTTTTGAGACCTAACTACCATATTGCTTATTCCTGATGCCTCTATCTGGATTTTGAACTGGATTATATGCTCTATTAATGAAGAGAAGATAGAAGAATAGCCAGTGCAACTTTCTCTGTTTGCCTGTCTCCTTTCTCTAAAGGGCATGAGCTGTCTGCCGTAGGCATAAGCTGCTTGTTATCCGAGTTCAGCAGCAGGTCAGTTCTTTTCTCAGTAGGTTTCACTAGAGTTGGATTCAGCTACCACGGGGGTTTTGTTTTGTTTCCTTTCCCAAGAGCAGGAAGTAAAGAAATCTAAAAGCACAGTTAAGGTTAAACAAGGGGAGGGGGACCAAGGCAATAGTCCAGCAAAATGACATGTTGGCCGGTGTTTGTACCACATTGTGCAAATATTCTCCACAGAAGTGGGGCTTTGAGTTGATAGCACTGATGTATCCATATTCTGAAGAAACAGATGGGTATTAAAAATCTTTTTGTCATACTCCAAAATAGGTTCAAATCTACTGACACTATCTTTGAGACTTACACCATCCTATTCACTTTCATATAATGTAAATCTGCTCTCAGTTTTAAGCCATTATCCCTCATCCTATCACTACAAACCCTTGTAAAAAGTCCCTCCCCACATTTCTTATAGGCAGCCTACTGTCACACAGTTTATGATAAATCAAATCTTTTTATGATAAAATTAAATCTTTTTTGTTCCTGCTATTGAAATATGTTTGGACTGAGTCTGAAATATTTCCCAAACTATGTATGTCTATAGTTTATAAATTTATGGCTTGAATACATTTCCGCGTCTACTAACGTTACAATGTGATCTAGTAATCTTTATTCATATTTTGGGTTCTTTGCCTGAGTTGTGTCTACTCAACTGTTAGGTGATTAAATACATATAGTACAATTTAAAGTGGCCAAAATAGTTTTAAAATCCAGGAAAACAAAGCCAAAATCTATTTAAAGGAGATGAGGTTGCTTAGACTGGGTCGTTAGATCCAGTAATGTCAGCAGGAGGTTTGTCATTCATATGAAAGGAATCTTTCCAGATGCCAGACTGGTTATTCAGGCTCTAGGTCTGCATGGGTGCAAAACAGAAGTGGGATGGGATTTTTGTTTACTACTACAACTATGCTGTGTTAGTAGGTACTCTAATTACATTGTACAAATACATAACACTTGTTTAGGCATATGTACTGATGCATAAAACTGGAGGTTGGCTGCAATGTAATCAGTTCCATTAGGTATAAGAAAAACTAATTTTATGGATATTTATTGTGGCAATAGAAAAGTAAATAAAAAACAATCCTTCTAATGTGTGTTCATGTGCCCTTTTTCTTTCTCTTAACGTAAGACTTTGTAGTTGGGTAATTCTTTGGCAAAAGAAAATAATCTGCTGTTGATGTACTATTAATTTTTAAAATTTTCATTTTAAGACTTTTTATGAAACAATTTTGGTAATCATCTGGCTGATTGGGATGTGACACTTGGAATGTAAACAGTGTTGAAAAGGTGTTTCCCTTGGCCCTCCAGGTTCTTTAAAAAGAGAGAACCCAGCAATGAGAAGGGAAAATCCATGGGGACATGGTTTAACAATGGATATGTAGAGTAGGGTTAATGGTTGGACTCGATGATCTTGAAGGTCTTTTCCAATCTAGATGATTCTACAATTCTATTATTAAGACATGTGAGTGCAGGGAAACCTTTTATTGCTATTAGTGACCATCAATGTGATTTACAAATTAAATTTACAACATTTTCACTGAACGGACTTTAAGATTAGAGTTATCCTTTTCTCTCATTTCTAATAGCAGCCATGGAGACGGTACAATGGAATAAAGAAAGAAGGCAGACTACAGCTTGAGCTTTTATTTCTTACTAGCCAACAGAAAAATGACAGAGTGATCTGGCATATAGACCATTTATAATTATAAGGTAGTTAAAAGTGGGGAAATTGTCAGTAACTATAGAATGTTTGGACAAAACCCCTGCAATTTGAGTTAATTATCTCTCCAGAGTTCTCGTTCTTAACAAAACACATGTGTTTATGTAGTACTATACTATTAGGGCTTTATTTATACTTGCTTTTCACATAGCCTTATTAAAATTAAAAATAGAGATCCAGAAACAGTGTTTGAAAAGTTTATTAAAGTAGATCATCTGTCATTAAATAGACATTGGAATGCAAAACATTTCTAACAGTCTGTTTTCAACTAGTACAGGCAAAATGCGGAATCGAGGATGGGGGGGTTGATGCGTGTTGCATAACCCCAACTGCATCCTAAAAGAGTGCAAGACCGTGCAGTACTGATGAACCCAGTGAAGTTCTACCTGTTCTAAGCAGCTGAGCTTCTGGATAATTCTGATTTAAAGCAGTACAGTTGTCTCAACTTGTTTTTGTTTTCCCACTCTTCTAAGAACCATCTTGTTCCTAAAACTTCAGAAAGCTCAGGACCTTTGAATCTTGAAGTCATTTTTGTACATAATCAAATGTCATGAATTTCTCCAGGAAATGAAGCAAATTGGAGGAATTTTCTTAATGCAAATAGAAGTAAGCAGACCTAAATATTGCATGCTGCACTAATAAACCCAGAATTACTAATTCCCTGTTTGAGTTGAGGTGAACAAAATTTTAAAACACACAGTAAACTTTAAAAATAAATTTCCATTAAAACTATGTAAACTGACTATTTGTGAATTTAACAGCTATCCATGATTGAAACATGTTGTCTCCTACTATGTATAGGAATGTTACTATTTTGATGAACAGTAAACTGTAATTATAATCAATATGCACCAAGTATAACTAGAAAGTATAAAATTAAACCATAACAAGCGTATTTCTAAAACATTTCTAGCTTTTATTTGTGTTCATAAATGAAGGAACCCTAATCTGGAAGCATGAAAAAAATAACATACTTCTCCTTGACCTAACCAGGCAAGAAAAAGCCATGGGTATCAGAACAAAGTAACCATTTTTTGTCAGTCCTTAACCACAAGAGAGTAGCAATTACAGAGAAAATGAGCTGAGAGATGTTTTCTCTTT
>VWZK01000772.1:0-31497 GCA_013396935.1 Baryphthengus martii | reverse complement strand
TCTTTCTTCTTTTTTTTTTTTTTTTTTTTTTTTTCCCCTATTGCTCTTCAGTGCTATCTCCATATCTTTCAATAACTGAGGGCTGGACTCAAAAGGAACAGCAGACTGTAGCAGGACAAAGCTATCTATCCTTCTTCTAGAGCTGCTGGTGGCTAGTTACACAGTATTTGATCATATTAGTAGCCCAATTTGTTTGTTTTTTAAAGACATCTCTAGTTTACAATCTGTAGATCAACCATTTATGTTTCAACATCACTGATACTGTCTCTGCTTCCTGTAATGTAATATTTCAAGTGAACAAGACAATGTTCTCATTCACTCCTCCTTCTCCAGTCAGGGCTCTTAGTGTTCAAGTTTGTCCTCTCAGACTCTACAATCCTAACTAGGTCACAGTCTGTTCTTCTGGTGATACTCTGTGGTCTGTCACCATGAGCATTTTGGTTCAGGTCAGACATGCACTTCCCCTGAATCATGTGCATTGTGGTGCTTAGGTCCTCTATTCTGCGCTACTGATCTATTGATGTTGCACTATACTGCTTGCTAACAATGACAGAGTTTGCAAAGTGAACATCCAGAAGAAAGGTTTCAGCAGGATGGGTTGAAATGACTTGAGGATAAGGGTGAATCTTTCATTTGTCTGAGATTGTAGCAGAATCTGAACTCTAGGCCAGGGATCTGATGAAAACATTCTAATCTTCAAGTTGCTATAATGGCACAAGAAAAAAAGCACTCTAACTGACAAAAAAAACAAACACCCTTATGTGAATGTCAACAACGAGTCACTGTCATGTTTTAAGCTTAGGTTGTTTGTGCTAGAAAAGCACTGCTTTTAGAGAGCAAAAATCTATACTTCCATTACGGAAAGCTTTTGGTATAGGAAATGGTTTTCCTTGTTTTGCTATGGAAACTGTCTGTCCATGTCATATCAGAGAGACTGAACAACTTAGTCCTGCTGAAGGGTAGAGTGTAGCAGCATGGTTGCCTTCTCATGAGTCCCAAGCTTATCAATTCCTTTGTGTATTAATGTAATGTACAAAGAGAGGTACCTGGAATGGAATCAATTCTATTTCTGTGTTGTTCTGATCTCTGAAATGCCTATCTTACATATATATATCTTGGATATTTGAATGCTGCTTGGCTTTTGCCATCATGGGTACTTTTTCCAACCTGTAGTGTGTTAGATTTTCCATTTTGCCATACCTTCTTTCTTTCCTTACATCTGCTTGGATTTGCTCGGGCTATTCTAGGTGAACTATTAATGACCTAGTGTTTCATTATGATTGTATTTCTCAAGTAATTAAGTTTTATTTTGTATTTCTTTTCCCTAATTAATTTGGATGTACTGTTGAGACTCTGCAGTTCTGAGTGGGCGACTTGTTGTTAGTGGCAGTATTTTCTTACAAGGCAAATTACACTTTATGCTTGTGTTGTTCAGATTAGTCTTTAAGTGAGAAAGTGCTGTGCAGGGATTTCTCTAGATAGGATATGAGTGGCGTGGCATGACATTATACCTGATTTTATATATATGCTTGGACTACTTCTATTCCCACATCAGGCCTGCTACAAGGTGGCTTATGGATGGTAACCAAAGACTTTTTATGTCTATTAGGTTCAACCCAGACAACTTCCTTCATTTCTGGGTATTAAACCCTGTAAACAGAATTGAGTAACAACAAAAAAAGTAAGTCAGTCCCCTCTCAAAAGAAAAGTAAGGTAGGGAAAGATGAAGATTTACTAATTCAGATCACTTCAGCTTCAAATGATCAATTCCCTTTGCACAGTTTCTTTGGGATAAAGTATTTCTGATGTCTAGAAAAGAGAGATACAGAATTGTGCTGACAGTTGTTGTAGTACACATAACTGAAGAGAACTCAAACTACACTTGAGCTCAAATGATGATATCCATACCGATGTGGATTTCCTCCTCAATGTCTACCTATCAGGACTAACAGAACCCATCAGATTATTTTAGGCTGTTTCTCTGTGTAAATCAGTGTTCTCTAAAGCTGAACAAAACAAAGCTCTTGAGCTGGAGGCAATGTGCAGAGGGAATAGTGTGCACCAAACACCACTCGTAAAAGCAAGTCATGACCTGTTGCTACTGCTGAATACGTACAATGGAATTGCAAATGGTCTCAGTATGATAAACTTTGCAAGCACTTACAGATTTTAATATATTAAAGAAAAATATTCAGATATAGTACAAATAGCAGATACCAGTGGGCATGGATGCAATTAATTGGGAAAGAATTTTAGACAAATAACTAGTCATCTTAAATGGCAGTTTATCATAAACAGTAAGGTTTAAAAAGTATCTCAGAGCATGCGAATAATCAGCACCAAATGCTCATTAGCTCTGTGGAGAAGCAGGGCTTAGATGCTCAGATGTTTCATGAAGATGTGACTCTAATATTATTTAAAACACCAATTTCTCCAGTGTGGTGTTTGATCCAGAGAAAAAAGGGATTTCTGCAATGTTTTCCCTTGCATAGGGTAGAAAGGTTTTCCCTGTTAGATGAAAGTGGCATTCTCTTACCAGCACAAACTGATTTGTAGCAAACTGCTAGGAAAAAAAAAAAGACACAAAAATTTAAGATAAGCTCATTAGACTGCCTATAGACTGCTGTATAAATGTGCCAAGCATATATGTTCCTGGTGTAGTTTAGCATAAAATTCTTTTGTAATACACCTTTGTGATAGACTAAAGAGAGTTTTGTTCACTAGCTGATTTAGGACCTTTGAAGTACCTTGTTTTGTCATTTTTATATAAAGCATTTTTTTTGCTTTCAATCAAGACTTATATCTATAAAGATGCCAAAATTCAGGTTCAAGATGTCTCAAAAGATATGTTGGTTTTTTTTTTGCTTTTGCTCTGTAAAGAATTTTTACCATCTGACTTGACATTATTTTTTTGCTTCTTGCTTCTTTTTTTATTTTTCCTTCTGTTACCCCTACTCTACTGAGTGTCTAGTGAACTGAAAAATTAATTATTTGCACAGCTGTAAGGGTGAGTGAACAGCAGAGCTCTGGCTTCTTCTTCACCTGGAGTCTGTAAAGGAAGAGTGACAAGCTGGGTTTTTTTTTTTTTGTTTGATTGTTTGTTTTTTAAAATTCATTCATTTAAAGTGCTCCCTTAACAAATCTAGTCAGGCATGATATGCTAAAGAGATTGCAACCTCTTTAGTGAGTTTAGTGATTTACCTTGCTTGATTGCCAAAAGTAGGTTGTTTAAAACTTTATTAAATAATTTTCTTCTCTTAAGTTATAATTAGATGTTCCCTTCCTTTTTTACACTGGTTTGAAAAAAAGACAAAATTTTAGGTTCTTAATGTAACATATCTCAACACTGTTTTTCTACTGCAACTTAATCCCATTTAATTATGATGCATATTTTCTCAGTTCCAGAATTTACATTGTTGTCACTGATTTTTCAGCCTTTTCAATAAAAAAATCTTCTTCTTTATGTTGCTCTTTAACACTTATCAAAAAGCTTTTCATTCTGCTTAGGGATGGCTCTATGTTCCCTTCATGTATCTTAATATTTAAACAAAATTTAGGTGTAAGCCATTTTTTACTTCAGCTTTGAATAAATACAGATTTGTGGATTAAGTGTAAGTATTTGAGTTTTTAAAACTGTCTAAAGAACTATCTGTAGCTTCTATCTCCCTTTTGTTTCAAAATAAAACCTTATGTCTTTAGGAAAATATTCCTACATTTGTTTGAAAGGCTTTGCTCTCTAGTAAACTTCCTTTCATATGTCATCTGCTGTTTTATAAAGCATTTTTAATGATTTTTCTCTTTAGATTCACATAACATACTGCATTTAATTTCTTGCTACATTTCTTACTTATTTTTAATGTTTAAGCAAAATATTTGAAACAATAATTTTGGCTGCCTTTCTGAGGAAAGTGTCTCCAGGGAGTAGTAAGATCCATATGCAAATATGTTATGATAGTGACGAGAGTAAGGAAGAATATGTTAAAAACTTGTGGTTTTGCGTGCATGTGCATATATGTGTGTATGTGGATATATATTTATTATCATGTGATGTAGTACTTAGTGGTAATATCCTAGTTAGCATCCAACAGTAAATTCCTTTGGCTTAGTGGTAATATCATAGTTAGCATCCAGCAGTAAATTCCTTTGGCTTTTTGTTTCAGTTTTAGTTAGAAATACCCATATTGTGTTTTTTTTTTCTTTTAATGTATTCTGGCATGACAGCCTCTTGTTTTCCATGTTTTGCACAAACTGTTGCAAACCTTTCTGGGTCAGGATGTTGTATGGCTGGTGTTTGTGCATCTTTCCCTGGACACTGGGTACAGTTTGCCAGCTTTTGAGCGTATGTCACATTTTCTAAGCTGTGCTTCCAGACACTCACCTCCTTCAGATTTGACAGAAATTAAAATTTTGCATACATATCAAGGGTTCATATATTCACCTATTTTTATTTTTTTTTTCAAAAGCTTTATTTAAGGTGCTTTAAGTTTTGATGTCTAACTGGAGCCACACTGTTGGGATCTCATTTTCTGAACTGAGAGCAATTGTATCACAGAAATGTGTGCCTTGCTAATTTTTGCCTTTATAATTTTTATCAATTTGTATGCTATTGTGTTGCTGCTGCCAGGATTCCATCCTTGTAAATCTGTTCTGACAGTCTCTGATCAGATTATCATTTTATATTCAATCTACTTTTGAATTTCATAGCTCTTGTTAGTTGTTTGGTTTTTTTTATTGTTGTTTGGTTTGTAGGGTTTTTTTCCTTGTATGATGCTCTCATCCTCCAATTACTGCTGTATAATTATTAATTATAGCTAGATGTTAGTTTGGCTAGCGATCACCTGGAATGTAATTTGCAACCAAAAAAATGTATTAAATTTACAGATATTTTCTAGAAATTCCTGGTGCCACCTATTGGTTAAAATGTCGAAATGCATCTGCAACTGCAACTAGCATAAAAGCAAAGTCGACTGCAGAAATAACTATTGAAACCATAAATTAGTTAATTACTAAAATTCGTATGTGCATACAAGTTTATGTAAGATTCATTATTTAGAGATATATGCTAACTTGAACTATGTATCAATACTATGTAGATTACTAAAATGAACGCTTGTTACTAAGTTCTAGCAACTTTATAATAAAGTTGTGAGGTATTTTCTGCATTTAAAAGATTCAAATAAATACCAACACTCCTTCTCAGTTACAAACTTCACAGATTAAACATTGTGAGAGTTGGATAGGGCAGCTCCCAATTCTTTCTGTTTATTTGACATTTCTGTTAATTTGATAATTTCTTCTCTGTTAATTTGGCATTTTTATTAAGGAGTGCGTATGAATTTTAAACACATTTCCTGTAACAGCAGGATTGTGTAGATTCATTTAATTATGAAACATACACTCGATCTTAATCAGTGATTTGAAATAGACTTTTTAATGTGGATATAAACATGCATACAGACTTTTTTCTCTTTAATATGTAGTCTTATCGGAGAGCGAAAGTTTTGTACAGAAGGCTATTAAGTTACTGATTTATGTGGGGAATACAACTTCATGTATTTTACCAATTAGGTCAAAGTAGACAGCAACAAGAGAGTCTAGTGGAACACATTTCCAAGCGCAGATGGTTTTACTTTACAAACACTGCAGAAACAGTGAATTTACAGAGCTGCAAATATGGACTTGGAAATGGTGTTGGCCCATTCACTTGGAGACTAGAACTCAGTCTAATACAAAGAGACCACGAGTCAGTCTGAGATGGCTATGGAGCAGAACTTGTGGGTGATTCTGGAAATATACAAATACATGGAAAATTTGTGTTTCTCAAAGAAACGTTACTTACCCAAGCAGCAGTCCATGGCAAGAGGGATTTAGAAGTGGCACAATATTGTTTCTAGGCTGTCATACAATTCCCTGCCCAAAGTTTTCATCCGTTATTAGAGTGATTCAAGACTCACTTAATGAAACCGAATATAAAGCACCAAAACTTTCATAAACAGATACTGAAAACATCGTGGGAATGAATCGTTGAAGGGTTGCTTGGGTCTCATGACCCATCCTATCCCATCCACCCTCTTCCCCTCCATTGTTGTTACCTTATGGGACACTATTTTGGTTCTTTTGTTTGCTTGTGATACACTTCTATTGGATTATAGCATCTGATGGCCCCGCCACAGTTATAAGTTAAATTGGATTTATGTGATTAAATCTGTATTAATGAGAGGAATTTATGCATAATTGTGGTTGACAATTGAAGTCCTGGTAATGATGATAGATGATTAATTACCATTAAGTATCTCTCTTGATATACCTACACTACAAAATCAATTTTGTTTAACAAATATGTAACACTTAATTAGGTGATTTACCTGATTGTTTCGTTCTCATCTAGAGTAAAATATGACTTGATTCTTGAACTTGTTTAACCTCATAGAAAGGTCTACCTGTAGATATTACATCTGTCAGAAAGTTAAGCTGAACGTGGAGTATTATTAGAAGTCTGAACAACTGAACAAGTTGTTGCTTCTTCAGAAAATCCATAAACAAATAAAAGTTCAGGAAAGACTTACTGTTTTATCCCCTGTGATTACTTAATATATTCTCATTGTTTTCTAAGAGCAGAAAATAGAAGCATATTCAATTTTCCAGTTTATTAGAACAGCAAGAAAAAAGTAGCTAACAGTTGGACCTTTTGTATAGATAGGAAAAATACAGCCACTGCAGGTGTTTGTAGTTTCAAAGCCATGTTAGCACAAGTTTAGAAAGCAGGTAGCCTGAATCTAGCTTTTTGTGTGGCTTTAGCCACATTATTTTGTTCTCATTGTAGTCTTTTACTTGCTCTGCATTTTTGAACTTGTAAGTTCTTGGAGGCAGTATCCAGCACAATGGTATGTCCTCCAAAATGGGTAATGAAAATGCTTAACTTTTATATGAACAGGACTCCACAACTATAGCAGGTTGGATTACAAAGTAATGCTAGTGAAATGAAAGGTCTAGAGAAATGATATGTGGTCCTGACCTACTCTTGACCTAGATATATTTTAATTTGGGAGTGTTTCTTGTAATTGTCAACCTGTTGTCTCAACACCTAGGCTGCTTGATTTGCATTGGACATTTTGGCTCTGTATGATGTGTTCATGAAATTAAGCTGGGAGATGAATAATGTGTTATATGAATATTTTTTATTATCTTACTTGCATGGAAGAAGGAAGATTTTACTTCTGCAGTTACACAGTAATCTGATTTCACTGAAAGGAGGTATGCTAAAATTGGTTTTGTTCCCACAATAATCACAGGAACGTGGCCTCTTCTCATGTAACAGGCCTATTCTATATGTGTAGAATAGAAAAGGCATATCATAGAATCATGAAATACTTTGAGTTCCAAGGGACCTTTAAAGGTCACTTAGTCCACTCCCCCTGTAGTGAGCAGGGACATCTTTAACTAGATCAGGTTGCACAAAGTCCCATTCAGCCTGACCTTGAATGTTTACCTGGATGAGGCTTCTACCACCTCTCTGGACAACGCGTTCCAGTGTTTCACCAACATCACTGTAAAAAATTTCTTCCTTGTATCTGGTCCGAATCTACCCCCTTTTAGCTTAAAATAAATATCCCTTGTCCTATTATAACAGGCTCAATTAAAAAGATTGTCCCCACCTTTCTTAAATCACCTTTTAAGTATTGAAAGATCACAATAAGATCTCCCCAGAGCCTTCTCTTCTCCAGGCTCAACAACTCCAACTCTCTCAGCCTTTCTTCATAGGAGCGGTGTTCCAGCCCTCTGCTCATGTTTGTGGTCCTCCAAATCCATTTATGTTAGTGTCAAAAGTAATTTCGCTTCTTTTTCTCTGTCAATCTTCACAGCCAAGTAAGATTTGCCTGTTGTTCTCCCTGATACGTAGGCTAAGTGGTAAGTCCTGTGTACACTGGCAACCTATCCAAAGTGGTTAGTAAATGCCACTCAAAACACAGCTGAAGTTCGGGGAGGGCACTGTAGGTGCGAAGGCTTTGCTGGTCTATTGGGTTCGGCTGAGCTGGAGTTAATGTTCCCTGGAGCAGCTCTTATAGTGCTATGCTTTGTAACAGGAAGCAGATAAGACGCCCGTGTTGTTGCTGCTGCTGAGCAGCACTCGCACAGCACCAAGACTCTTTCCAACATCTTCCCTGCCTGCCCAGTGAGATGGGGTGGGCAAGAGCTTGGGAGGGGACACAATGAGGACAGCTGACCCAAACTGATCAAAGAGATATTCCACACTGTATGATGTCAGCTCAAGTATAAAAGGGAGAGAAAGAAGGAGGAGGTGTGTGGGGGGCATCCATTTGAGAAGACTCTTGTCCTCTGAGCAACTGCTACACGTACCAGAGCCCTGCTTCCTGGGGAAGGCCAGACATCACCTGCTGATGGAAAGTAGAGAATAAGATCTTATTTTACTTTGCTTCTCGTGCATGGCCTTGCTTTTCTGCTTTTCTCCATTAAACTGCCTTTATCATAACCCATGGTCTCTTCCCATCTTATTCTCTCTCCCCTTGTCATGCTGAAGGAAGTAGGGGGAAGTGATTGAGCAACTTGGTGGGTACCTGGCACTCAGGCAAGGTCAACCCACCACAGCTGGAACCACAAAATTCGTAGAAGAGTGAAACTGAAGTAAAGGATTTTATTAAGTGAACATCTTAGGGAGGCAGTAACAAGAGGCAGGGTGTCTCCTGTCTGCCCATGTTGCCAGCTGTGCAGCCTGTGTGGGCTGTGCCCCAGCTGAGCCAGCAGCAGAGCGAGGGCATGATGGCACAACGTGTCCCAGACAGGTTGCCCCCTCTCCTCTGTCAGAGTACAAGCCCAGTTTGCAGATTTGGCTCTTGAAGAGCAATATCACTGAGAAATCACAAATATAAAGCACTATAATACCAACTCTTGGTTTGAGTTTTCCAGCCAGAATAATGCTTTAACCTCTCTCTGTGTGTTAAATGGGGCTCAGGATAATTACTTCCTTTCCTAACAGGGATGTTATGAGAATTAATTAGTTCACATTTGTATGGTGCTTCCAAGATACAAAGTGCTATACATGTGCTAATTAGTTTGATTATTATTAGCTGTATGTCATTTGCACTGTCAGGAAACCCATACATGAATAATCCAGCTGAACAGTTCAGTCTTACATACTGCATCCCAGCCAATGGATAAGAAATACTTCTCATAAAAGAAACAGTAGAAGAAATAAAGGTGTGCATTGTGTAGCTAAAGAGATTTGCCACCCAAGAGTGCCATTTTCATCTTATAAACATTAACAAAATACTACTGTAGTGGATTTTAATTCTCAAAGCAACCATGAAAACCATTTTGCCACATAGGCGTTCTGGACTCTGAATCTTCAATTACAGGGAAAATGTAAAAGTGTATAGAAAGATGGCCTTTGGATAGGAGGTAGTGTTCCACCAGATATGAAAGTGTCTATAATCAGATTCTTGGATTCCAATATAATTAAGCAATTGGCAGTGAATCTCTCTGTTAGTACATGGTTCATAAGGCTTGAGACTAAAGCTGCTTTATAATGACGTTACATACCTAAGAAGCGGAAGAGTTCTCTGAACCTGTGTCCCAGGGTAGCACTGCTGTGTTGTAGGAAAAAGAATGTATTAGAAGGAAAAGAATGAGCTTTTGTGAGAACTATAACACATGAAAACTTATTTCCTAGAGATGTATGGTTTTATCCCTAAGTCAGTCACAGTGTCTTTCTAACAAGTGAAAACAAAGCATTATTATAGATCTCCAAATTGGGTAAACAAGAGAAATACCTGATATAAATCACTCCAGAAAGCAAGTCTGCCAAATGAAGTTCTTGTAATAGATGATGGTCTCTATATAACCATCTCGCAAGAAATTTTCATAATGTGTAATAAGTGCAACTCATTTCTCTCTCCACTTTCTCTGGGCTTGCCAGCATCTTATTCATTCCTGTTGCCTAGTCTCATCATTTCTATGTAACTCTTCCATTTAATCTATTTTATCCTCGTCTTTCTTAATCCATCCTGTTTCTTGGTGTTACTATACTTCTCCTTTTTTTCTCTATAATGCTTTTTTGTGTCTACAATTTTCTACTATTCATGCTTTCCTGAAGCGACTTTGTGGCATTTCTTCTCTATTTTTTTATATTTTTATATTTTTTGTATTTTTTAATCTTTCCCATGGCATGAATCTAAATGTTACTTCCTCTATTTTTTTTTTCTTTCCCTCTTTTTCTGCTTTCTTCCTCTCTCCCTTCTCCTTTTCCTTTTCATTTTTTTCCTTTTCCTTTTTTTCCTTTTCCTTTTTTTCCTCTTCCTTTTCCTTATCCTTTTTTTCTTACCATCCCTTCCCCTTCCACACATCATAAATAAGATGACTTTCCTGTAATACTACTGTATTTCATGGAATACTAATATCAACGTAGGTTATGGTTTTACGTGTTGAAAGCACTTAGAGCTGTGGGAGGAGAACCTTTTTATAGCCATAAACCCCTCTGGGAATATAATTCCTCTGCCAGATCTGTACCTAAACTGTCTCTGACTTCAGTCAGGCTAAACACATGCTTAAAGGTGATGCATGCACTAGGGTGTTCTGCTGAAACAGCACTTCTCTGATAAGTCCACCTCAATCCAACATTTTCAATTCCTAGTATGTTTGGGGGATTTATGTACAATAAAAGGTAACTGAGTAGTAAAAAACCCGTTTTGACTGTGAAGATGTCTTTCCAAATAGTTCAGCTGAACCTGTTATTACACAAAATACTCACCCTCTAAGATATGATCTTCATGTCATAAATTGTGCGAGCAGGCCACATCATTATTCAATCCCAGTTCATGAATTGCCCTTTTAAAAAGGAGGAGGAAGGATAGAAAAGGAACTGGTGACTTTTGTGGGCCTTGTTAATAAAGTTGATTTACTACCAATCATTCAATGCTAAGATGCTTCATCATTTCGAATGTGATACAGTGCGGTGACCACGGTGGAAATCCATCACTCAAAGGTGGCTGCTGGCACCTGTACTGTAGGGAGTAAATAGCTGTGGAAGCGGGGAACTGGCTAGATTGCCTCTCCTAGCTCTGTAAGAGATCCGTGTCTGTAGTCTGACTTTTCAGCTGTTTCTTACAAGTGTGTTTAATATTTTCTGACACACTGATCAAGCCCCCTTTCCTCCTTTCCCACCTTTTTGTGTTCCTGCACTTCTACAGAGCTGGAAAGAATTAAAATAAAAGTAATATGTAGTTCATGTCTCTCCATCTAGTCATGAGGGCGTGCATGTGTATATACATATGCATGTTTAAAATTGTCTGTCAGAATGCAAGATGAGAGTCTAATATTCAGGTACTATTCACATCGTCCAATTGAGTAACTTTTATTGTCATTGCTACTAGAAATACCCATTCATTACTCTTTCTCACCTTTCTGCTTAGCTGAGGACTTTGCAATAAATCCTTTTGGCAAAATGGGAGAAGAATATGATTAAATAGCTTCTTTAAAAATACAAAGAAAAGTGACCTCAGACTAGCTGCAAGTCAGTGAACAGGAAACAAATTATTGTTCCAGCGGCTGAACACCCAGGAAGATTTTTAATGAAGTCTTCGTTCATGTAAGAATCATTTTCAGGAAACATTTTTTATGATACCGTATACTCTGTTACTGAATTTATGGATCTTTAGTTTTTCAACTGATGACTTACAGTCTTTGGAATATTTATTTTTCAGTCCAAATCCAGGATATTTATACTAAACAGACAGAGTTTTATTTGTATGAATTCATGGTGCTTTCTCATGCAGAGAACCATCTTCACTGCATATGTCAGTAATTTAGGTCACATTTAAGCACCTATGAATGTTAAAGACCCACTCTTTATGTATGTTTCTACGCCTAATTAGAAAAATAACCATCAGGTTTCCCATCTAATGAAGGAAATCTGAAATATCCTTATAAACAAATGGAGCATTCAGGAAAAAAAAAACGTGAATACTTTATTAAAAATAAAAAATAGTTGCAGTACAAAAGCTGATTAACAATACTCATTTCCCTGAAGATCCTGCTCTCTACAATGTCAGTATTAAGCACCTACAAGAAATGTGGAAAGCAGTTCTCCTTTTAGCAAGTGAAAGACTGCCTGAGTAAAGATATAACTGCATAAAATTCATGGATTTCAAAGGCAATTTTTTTGCTGCAAAAATTTACCGGGTTCTTACTAAAAGGACACCAATTTAATTTCCTTTCTAGCACATTCCTTTTTAAATTTTGCTACATTTCTCTCTCCTTTCTTGATTGGTAGTTAATTTCCTATGGGCTTATGGTAATTTCATGTATTTTACATTCATGATCATCTTTTTGCTTCGGAGAAGTATATATTAATATGTTGTGATTCAGATAGCCACAGACATTTTGATTTTTTTTAGAGGGGTACAAGAATTAGTTATGTCTTTGACCTCAACAGTAGACAGACCACTATAATTTCAACACCAGAAAGACTGAAGTCTCATTTTGTGGATTTCTATGTAACATTACAGCAGTGCTGCTGATGGAATTGACCTTTGCTTACTAGCTATTAATTATGCAAATATTTTCTAAACCTACTGTAGAAAAGAGTTCTAAGCTACAATTTTTGCCCTCATATTTATACTTCACATGTTCTAACTGATTTTACATTAATAGGCAAGATTAATTTTTTGAACCTTCATCTATATTGATTAGTATTATATTAAGCCATGGATAACAGGAAACACTGCCAGAGCAGGGATTTAACTTAAAACCAAAGATGGCCTAACATTGCAGATTCTCAGAATAAGAGAAAGCATAGAAGTATTAAGAGAAAATGGTAGTTTGTCAGTGCTTAATCTTTTCATGACTATGTCAGTAAAAAGATAAATACCGTGGTGTTGCTGGATTTACTGTAGTTGTTCCAGTGACTAAAAATATGACTGTGCATATTTTTCACTTTGTTCAAGGACCTGAGAATCTTGAGTCTTTCATCTTGAAAGAAGAAAGGAGTTAGCTTTAAAAAAAAGGGAGACAGACTTCCTTTTCTGCCAAACATAAATACACAAAACCTTCTTGAAAATAGATTTAGATTGTTACTCTACAAACAGTCTTGCTTAATATCACCTTCCTAGGGAAGGTGGACATTAAAGAACTGCATTTGTATGCAACAGCTGAACAATTATCACAGGAAAAAAAAAAAACCAACAACAAAACACGCCCTCCCCCCCAAAAAAAACAAAAAAACAAAAACAAACAAAAAAAAAAACCAAAAAAACTGAAAAAAAGAGACAGAGAGAAAAGAAAAAGCAAAGGAAAAAAGTAAACCTACAGAAAATATTCTGTTGCCTGCTGCTACTAAAACCAGGCCTTTCTTGCAAGCCATATCCATACACAGTAACGTACTTCACTGAAGTCAATTTATGCATGATTACACAACAAATGATGCAAAAACAATGAAGATACGTGATGCAAAGTCTTTTAGAACTTCCTTCTCTTCAGAGCCTTTCCAAAAATCTACCTTCACCTTTGACCCTTTCCATAAGGTTGAATAAAATGCAAGTAATTTTACAAAATAATAATAATAAAAAGAGTCAGAACAGTACAATAAAAATGAATAACTGATCTTGATTCATGTAGCATTTATCCTAACTTTTATATTTTCTAGGAGTTCTGCCTGAATTAAAACATGTATAAGGAATCGGATTTACTGTAGAATAAACACATACAAAAGACTGACTTTTAGCAACTGAATGTAAGCAACTAGAACTTGTCAATATACTAATCTTAGTCATGGGAAAACAGTATTGGTAATTTTGAGGTATTATACATCACAGTTCTTTTCTGAATGATGAAATATATTTTCTTGATCATTGCCTTAAAAACCTTTCTTTGAACAAAGCAGGCTAGAATGGAAAGGAGATATGTATTGTTTCTTCTTCACTGTACCATTTCAAACCTAATATCTTGTTGAAAAACAGAAAAACATACATTTCAACCTGTGAAGATTTCTTCTGTTTTACGTTTTGTGTCAAAATTGTATTTATCCGCTTCCAGTGGAAATGATTAAATATTTGGAAAGCTTATTCCAACTGTTCTCTAATTCGGAAAAGACAGATAATTTGAAGAAATATTACAATTATTTCACAGAGACAGTTTTTCGTATTTTGAAGTGAAGTTCTTCAGATTATCTATCACTGGGCTATTTTGTATCCCTCTTATAACTCATTTAGATTTTATTCACATTCTTTCAGAAAGCCTGCTGCTATTGGGTTTTTTTTGCAAGAAACATAAATCTGAAAATTCTTTAGGGTTGAAGACACCTTAAAAATAACATTTTAATGAATGTAAGCTAGAGTCAGCTTCTTCCTTGTAGCTGTTGTTTGTTTCAGGCAGACTTTCTTATATAATAAATCAAATATGAGTGTCCAATATGTCATGCAAAGATACCAGGAGACAGTCAAGATGGCTGAAGGTGTTCATACATCTTCACCTATACACGGGCTTGAGAGAACCTTGAGTCAAAGGTCAATATATTCAATTAAGAAATTACAGGTGGAATCTTGACCTCATGGAAACTGGTGACAAAATTTCTATTATCTTCAGTAGAAATTAAAGTTCCACTATCATTATTTAGGGTGTGATACATTACAGATGTGGCTGCTCTAAGATTTGCTTTGCCCAGAGGGATGATACTGCTCCATGTAACCACATATTTCTGCTACCTTTTTAGTTTAAGTAGAGTTGAATGTGGTGAGCACATTTGAAAAATAAAGTTATTATTGTTTAGTTGTACCAAGCACTTCCTGCAAGAGATGTGACTGATCAGAAGGGATTCAGAGGCTTGTCACTGGGGGCTATTTTGGCACCAGCGTGAATGGGATGGGTTTTAAGTGCCTTACAAAACTCAAAAGAGCTGCAGTGCATGTACTGGATGCTTATACATGGATAACTGTTAACTGGGTCACTGTGTTTCCTTAAACTTGGTTAGTGTTTGAACATTCAAATTCCCCAGCAGCCCACAAGGTATCATTCAAACACACCGTGCTGGGTTAGACATTGGTATGTGCTGCAGTGGAAACAAATCACAGTTTTCATTTTACCTCCTTTTAAAATCGGGAAAAAGGTGACCCATCGTGCTTGTTTTCTGCCATGCTAAGGGATTTTAAGGAAAATTTTGGTTTACACTTAGAAAAAAAAGACATTTTAATTTGACAGCAGAGCATGTCTTTAGCCATTCACATATCCTCCAAGGTCAATTATTCTTTTAGTTAAGGGATATATTTTGGTTTTATTGCACATTTAAAACTTCTGTCATAATTTTTGAAATCTGGGGAAGGAATTTCTATTCCTGTGGCTCAGTAGATATTTCTCCTTAAGGACGTTCTTTTGTTTAACTGCTTTTCTTATGTCACATTTCTGTGGGGTTCAATTACTCAAAGTGAGTATTACTCAAAGTAAGAATTACAGTAATGGAGAGAGTATATAAAGAAATGAAATAGATAATAACTAGAGCTAGTGAACACAGGAGAATTGGTTAGTGTGAAGTGATTTTCTATTAAGTTGAAAGATAGTTTTATTTTTTTTTTCCTGAGTGATACCTAATATATGGAAGAAACTTTGTTATTCCCTAGTGATGCTCGAGTTATATCCACAAAGTTCTGTAATAACTCACAATATGTCAGACTTCATCCCAGTGACACAGGATTGGAAGTAAGCATCATGCTGTGTTTAGTGTCTTTGGCTCACGTGGGGTTCCTCTGCAGCAGACAGTCTGGCACACCTTCTTATCTGTGCCTCAGCAGCCTTCACAGGTATCCAAAAGCTTCACAGGGAGAGTAGCTATCATTCTGCTTCTCCACAACAAAGAGGATCTGAAGAAAATTCAGTGGTATATGTCTACATGAATGGAGTATCCTACTTTACAAATTATACATATTTTCCATAGTTTCATTAGGCTTTTTTTCTTCTGGTATTGCTAGAACTCATTTTGACTTCCATTTGATATGTCTGATGCTTCCACATATGCAGATCTTTTTTGTATTATTCTTGGCAGAGGCTTTAGTTCTGTCTGATGTCCTCTCATATTGCTGCAGTTTTCTGAGTTTTAGTATTGACTGCAATCATAATACCACTATAACCGGCTAGCATCTTACCTCTGATTTATAAAACTGTTAAAATGCGGTGAAACCGGAAGCGCAGCTCAGTCAGCGAGGAGTGAAACAGCGCCAACAGCAGTGGTAAATTCTGTCGCCGAGCGCTAGATTAAGGCAGACAGGGGATTCCCAGAGCCAGGGAAACCCAAGGAAGAGCGGTGAGATCCAGCAGGAGCTGGCAGCTCTCACGTGGAGAAGGCTGAGAGGGTGATGTGACTGGGGCCGTTACCGAGAGATTCAAACTTGGTGAAACTGGAAGCGCAGCATAGTTGGCGAGGAGAGAAACAGCGGCCTTCTCATTGTGAGTGCCAACAGAGCTCACGTGTGAGTCAACCATGGTTTCTACCCAGTGGAAGTCAGTGATCTCTGAGATAAATTTGAGAACCCAGAGCGAGCTCCCACAGAAGCATGCGGCCATCCAGGTCACTGGCTTCAGGGAGTGCCAGAGCCTCTCACTGGTAGCAGGGAGCTGTCTGTGGTGTGAGCAGGTAGATGATCTGCTCGGCCAAGTGGCACAACTGAGGTTGAAAGGTGCAAGCCAAAGTAAAAAGGCATAGGAGCATTAGGGTGGCTGAAATGGAGATAGACTGGTGGAGCCAGGCTCTGCCCTCACTGCAGCAGAAATGGGATCACCTGCGACATACTACCCAGGATCAAGAGGCCCCTGTATCCTGTTCCTCTCAGGTGGAATACAGAAGCCTAAATGAAAGGAGTGAGTGGAGGCAAGTTCATGGCCGTGGCAGAAGGCAAGGACCCTCCTTGCCTACCTCGCCTCCCCAGGTGCCTCTGAGAAATACATATGAGGTCCTGCTTGAAGACGACAGGGATGTGGTGCGTAGACAGCCTATACCAGAGGTCTCACCGCAGTCAGATAGGCCTCCCAGCCATATAACAACCTCTTGCACAAGGAAGAAGAGTGCTAGTTGTTGGTGACTCACTCCTAAAGGATACAGAGGGTCCAATATGCAGAGCTGACCCTCATCACAGGAAGGTCTGTAGTATACCTGGACTCTGAATCAGGGATATAATCAGGAAATTCCGCAACCTGGTGCGATCATCAGACTACTACCCGCCACTGATCTTCTAGACAGGTGGGAGGGAAGCTACATCCTGTAGCCTGAGCAAAATAAAGGCCTTGGGATGGTTGGTGAAGGAGTCTGGGGCACAAGTTCTATTCTCTTCCCTCCTTCCAGTTATGGGTGATGACTTGGGATGGAATGGAAGGATTCAGTCTGTAAATGTCTGGCTCCAGGACTGGTGCTACAGGCAGGGCTTTGGGTTCTTTAATCACAGCTGGTTTTATAAGACACCAGGCCTGATGGTAACATATGGGAAAGGCTTATCTCAAAGGGGAAAAACATTCTGGGTCAAGAATTAGCAGGGCTCATTCATAGAGCTTTAAACTAGTTTGAAGGGAGATGGGGTTGTAGCTGTTTGCACCAGTGCGGCAATAATGAATAAAATAAGCAACTATTTAGTCAACTGCTACTTCTTGCCATAACTTTCTGCCATACTGGTAGGTTTGTTGCCCATATCCTGAATCAGTTGTTTCACCACATTTTTAATAACCGCTTCATTCTTGCTATCCCTATGGAACATTGCTTTTAGACATCAAGTCCTTCCTGGAGGTCATTTATCTCATTACTCTCCACAGTCCAAAAGAGTGTTGCTTAGGCCTTGCCAGCTTTTGAAAACTTATTGTTTGTAATTTCAACAATGCCAGCAATAAGCATAACAACAGGACTGACTTTTGCAGAGATGAGGTTCGCCATACATCTTTAGCACAACCAAGAAAGTTCTGAAATACAGGGCTTTAGCTCTGCTATTTGCAAATTGGCATATTGTTGCTATGCTGCTGTTGGTGCTGTAAGATGGATATTATTTCTTCTTAGCAAATTGGCATAAGTGACTTCCCCCCTATCCCCCTCCCCTCTGCTGCCAACAGATGGAACAACAGTCTTCCTGTACTCAGCAGGAGATATGGGAATTAGTAGAAGTCATCTAAGCTGTGCCATCAGGGAGTGTGCTGTTGATGCTTGAACTAGAGCATCAGTATTTTTACTGTGCTGAGTTTGTAACTAGCACTTCTTTTGCCAGCGGCTGTTTTTGTGTTCGTTGCTAAAATTTTAAATTCCTTCCAGCGGCTCAGTTTCCTTCAGCAGGAGTAGAAGCTTTCACAGACCACTGAGAAGCCTTCCAGATCCTTGCAGAGCTGATAAACTTTTCATTGGTGTCTTGGAGGTTTCACCTTCATTGATGTGTGGAAATTTTCTAGACGGTCAAATACTGGACTATTGTATGAAAGTTCTGTATGGTCTTTACGGTTTATATTGTCTAAATAGATTTTGGAAGGAAAAGACAGTACTTACACCTGGCACCTGAAGGTAATCTAAAGCTTTGAACCTACAAATACGTATGAATTGGTATCTTCCTATTGGATTTCCTTGCTGGTTGAATTCAGGCTACTCTTGAACATAAAGGTTCTCATAAAGGTAACTGCTTTTAGGGTTGAACATCAAAGAGGCATACAAGTTTTCATTTGTGCATAATATAGCGTCAGGACAGAAATTAAGTAATTTTAACGATTTTATTTTGCCTTTTGCTTTAAGTTTGTGACTTCCAGGCAATTCTGAACGTGATTTATAGTTGCAGCTATGTCAGTGGAAGTTAAAATAATTTAATGCCCTCGTTTGTTCTCACATGAGTCAGATTTTATGTGATGTGAGATCTGTAATGATGCTGTGCATAAAATGGAAGTGCAAGGAGATTCCTTGGGATGCAATTCCTCTACAGCTCACTGCCTCTGATTGATTTGAAACTGCTTTACACATTATAAATGGATTTTGACCATAGCAACATTTCATTCTCTACTACTAAAAGCTGCATTGCCTGTATGGTGGAAGCTTTTTGACTTACCAGAACAACTGACCTTGGTTATGAATCCCTATGTCAGCCTATTACAAGATCATAACATGCAATAGTGAAATAGCAGAAGCTAAGTTTGTTATCAATAAGTCCTTTGAGTAATACAGGATAAAGGGATGAACTCAGCTGTTCTTAACGGACAGTCTAAGAGGAATGGCAAAAAAACAGGAGGGCTGGCTGACCACTGAGAAAATCAGGGATCAAATCAGGAGAGGGAAAGCATGGGTTAATGAAAGGCAAGTCCTACTTGACTATCTTGATCTCCTCCTGTGACAAGATGACCCCCCCTACAGGATGAGGGAAAGGCTATGACTGTTGTTTACCTGATCTTTAATAAGGTTTTTGACACTGTTTCCCAGAGAATTCTTCTGGAGAAACTGGCTGCTCAGGGCTTGGATGGACATACTCTTCACTAGATAAAAAAAATGGCTAAATGGCTGGCCCCTGAGAGTGGTGGTGAATGGAATTAAATGCAGTTGTCATTTAGTCACAAGTGGTGTTCCGCAGGGCTCAGCACTGGGGCCAGTTTTGTTCAATATCTTTATCAATGATCTGGACAAAGGAATTGAGGGCACCCTTAGTGAGACTGCAGATGACACCAAGTTAGGCAGGTCTGTTGATCTACTTGAGGACCTACAGAGGGATATGGACAGGCTGGATAGATTGATGGGCTGAGGCGAGTGGTACGAGGTTCAAAAAGATCAAGTACCGGGTCCTGCACTGGTGCTACAACAAACTCTTGCATTACTACAGGCTTAGGGAAGCTGCCAGAAAAGCTGGAAAGCTTTTTGTTGGTGGTGTTGTTGAAAAGCTGCCCATCAGAAAAGGACCTGGGGGTACTGATTGACAACTGGCTGAATATGAGCCAGCACTGTGCCCAGGTGGCCAAGAAGGCCAACAGCATCCTGGATTCCATCAGAAATAGTGTGACAAGCAGAACTATGGAAGTGATTGTCCCCCAGTACTTGGCATTGGTGAGGCCACACCTTGAATATTGGGTTTAGTTTTGGACCCCTTCTGGGTTAAGGGTTGGGCTCGACAATCTTAAAGATCTCTTCCAACTGAAATGATTCTGTGACTCTGTGATTCTTTATTCTTTTGGGTAGCTACCTCTCTAGTTATCATTCATTCATAATTCACAGTAACACTTCTCATAAAATGCTGTGAAAACATAGACTTTTCATCAAATATCTACATTTTGGACAGAGATCTCACTTGCTTACATTGTTAATGTCATAAACATTGCATGGGGGCATGAAAAAAACAGAAACAGTTTCATATTGTAAAAAGGAGGTCCAAAATATCTTGGCAGTGACCAGCTTGTCATTTACTGCCTCAGGTTTCCTTGCCAGCATTTAAATTAAACTGGACTAAGATCAAATCAGTTCTATCAGTACCCTGTTCTAACCTTTGGTTAAGCTGATAATTTTCAGCTTGTTAAGATGTTTAATCTATATCAAAACTGCATCACTCCTTGGCACATTTGTGTGACCGATGAATAGAAGCCTACTGAACATCATTTTCTTGCAGTTACAAAAGATTAATTCCATGGTCTCTTTATGAGCCACTTGGTCCTGTCAGTTGCCTAGTGTAGGAATGCAGAACATTTTTTCTCTTTCTGAGAAATGTGATTTATTAGATTATTATCCAAACAGAATGCCATTTCAATAGTGCCAAATGTGCACTATTCAGGAGAAACAGACATTCACCACTACAGTCAAGCTCTATGAGTCTGTGGTCTGTGAAGTTACATTTAATTCAATTCCAAAATCTCCCTTCCAGATAGTTGATGAAATATCTGCTTGTGATAATTCCTTTTGTCAGTATTGTCACTGGTGACATATTTGTCAATACCTGATGGCCACACTGATTTGCAGAATAATGGCTGAAAGCCAGAAAGAAAAAAATTCATAAGACTTTTTTCACAGCAATCTCTCCTACTTTCAATGACAAATGATAGTTTCATCTGTGTCTTAAAGAAACTGTAGTATATATTTAAAAAAGATTTTTCATTATTCTTTTTAAACTTCATGTGAAAATCAAGAGAGATTTGTACAAAATAAAATGTGTAGAGTAATCCCTCTTCTATCTAATATTTTCTGATCAAATTTCTATGAAAGAGAATATTGCATCCTATGAATACACAGCAAAATGTTCAATAAATTGCATTTTCTATTTGTTTCAATATTCTAATTTTGAAGAAAAGAAACTGGCTGGAGAAGAGATTTCTTTTGGCTGTTGTGTAGTGTTCAGTATTACCTGACCTCGAACCACCTCTTAGAGAGGAAAGCAAAAAATCCTGGAAACCACATTTCTCAACTCTCAAGAATTCTAAAATATATATAATATGAGATAATCTCAGGGCAGGAGTGAAAAGGCTAAGAGAGGGATCATACTTCATACTAGGCAGGCTTTGAAAGAAACGTTAAATCACCTTTATTCAGCCAAAGTATAGAGTGAAGAAATTGGAAAAAATCACCAGAGTTACAAAACATAAAATGTCAAAAGTATCATCTGCATATTTCTGCACCTATAACTCTAGATCCTCCCTTTTCTGCTATTTCAGCTTCATTGCAGCTTGCTTCTTAGCAGATAGATTGGAAGCAAAGTCCAGTGTCTCTGCCTCTCTTCTCTAGTTCAGATCTGCACTTCTGCTTTCATACTCAGTGATGGATTCAATGTGTATTTACCAGGGGAATTGAGGAACTTCAGAATTGACTGAAAATTTGTTGCAGAAAATTATTTCATTAAATTTTGGGCCTGCTTTGAGTATAAACTAGACACCCATTAATAAGGTTCTGTTGGTGGACTTTATAAGGAAAGATTCTCCTAAGATATTCAGCCATGAAGAATGGAAGTAAGGAAGAAGTGTAGAAGATTCTACATCCTCTGTGTATATTGTACTTTTGCTGGGCGTTGTGCCTCTACTCAGCAGAAACACGATTTTATTAAACCCCATCTGTTTCTTGTTGCAGACTTTGCAATGACTATTTGTGGAAGAGACAATAAATCAAAGGCATATGCATGAAATTAATTTTCATACTCTCAATTTTACTATTGGGAAGGTGGATTTGAGTCCTTTTTAGGTAACGCATCAACAGCATAGCCTGTTCTTTTTTTTTACATATATGCCCAGATATCTTTAACCAAAATCATTGCCACATTGTTGTAAAAAGTTCTTATTAAATTTTGATTAGTAGAATACGTGTCTAATGAGAAGAGTGCGATTCGTGGTCCCAGATCGATTTTTAAATTTCTCCATTTTGTGTGTGTGTTGTGTCTTAAAGATGCATATATTTGAAAAAAATTTCAAGTGGCAAATGATAGCTTAAAGATTGCTGCTCCAAATATTCTGTCAGCTAGAACTCCTTTTGAATAGACATGTTTTAACCACAAAAAAAAAAAAAAAAGCCCTCACAACACTTTTTTAATGGAAAACTGAGACTTATGATTTAAAAATACTTCAGCTTAAGTTGATATCTTGGATGTAACTTTTTTTCCAGTGCAGTTCCTTTTCTGTTTTCATCAATGTTTTATGAGAGAGGATGGGAAAAAGACATGGAGAATACTTTTATCAACACCTCCACAGCTTGACAAGGAATATGTATTAAAGAAAGCAGAAAACAGCTTGTTAGGTATGAAACAACAATAAGACATGTGCTTCTCTGCTCCAGTCCTTTCAGTCTTGTCCAAGGATATTAATAGAACCTTCTCAGATGTATTATGTAAAATTTCTGTTTAAGAAATAAGGGATTCTATAAAAAATGCTCTTCCTCTCTTTCTCTGAGATTCCCTCACCACTGCAACTCATCCCAGTGTGAAGCTTAGATGCCTTTACTCATACTATGCTTGAATTAAAATAATTATTACAGTTAAACTTTAGAAGTATTTCTTTTCTACTTTTGTTCATATTTCTATTCTATTTTTGTTCTTATTATCTTAATTAAGTTTACTTAAAACAGTAACATTTGAGCAAAAAATTTCCACAGGTGATTTCTGATTCATTTTCCTCCCTGGAAACTATGAGCAAGTATAGCTCTATTATTAAACATGTGTAGTCTACTTTTTGCTACATATGGATTTCTGATGTATTCTGCTTGCAAGAGAAGCAACAGAGCAGCTGGGGGGGGAGTAGAAACTGAGACAGGAAATAGTCTTCAGCGGGAAAGATTTTTTTATCTGTTCTGTTTATGATCAAACTTTGTTTCACTTAATCAAAAATCCTTCCATGCATTGACTTGTGGTGTAGTTGTATTACGCTTGTACAGCTGCATGTAGCATAAACTACATAGGAAGGTAAGCATATACTTAAGTGAACCACATAACAAAAGACCATGTGATGAGTGTTCATACTCTCTGATTTTCTTCTTTTTTAATGTAAGTGATTGTGAATACCAAGTTTGTGCTGCAATTATGCTTTAAAAATAGGCCTTGTAGCATCTTTGGACGCAGGTTGCCCTTCTTCCTGGGAGCCCACAGCCAGCTCCAGCACATGGGAGACAGGGAGAATTCAAAGTGTGAGCGATTATGACAAGCCCGCCATGTGCACTGCCACACTGGTAATTTCAGATTATCAGGAAGCACAGAGCAGATTAGCAGATGCATACAAGCAATAGGATGGTGTTGGAAAATGCTGAGGAACCGGGAGCAAACAGTCCATAGAAAATTCTGAAACTTCAGTTGTTTTGCAATCCAAAAAATTCTTGCTCCTGTGGTTTGGGTGAGAAGGTTTAAGTGGATAGGATGTAATTGGATATACAGGGAACTGGGCAGATGTCACCCACCAGAGATCTTTATGTTTTTCTGAACAGAAATATGTCCCTACAGTGTACATTAAAGCTTTGGATTTTCCTTTTTTTCCCTTCAAATTCTCAGCTCAGTTTTTTAATAACACATACAACATATTGAAGAGATAAGAAACAAATTCATGTTGGCAGTTTCCAAATACCTGACAACATTTCAAAGAATGTGATTAAATTAACTGTGGGCATAAAACAGTTGTGTGGCTTTGCCTTTTTTGATAAAGAAAAACTAGGAAAAATGAAACTAATAAAGGTAATATTCTTTTGTCATTGTTTGATGGCAGAAAAGCTGTCCTTCACAGTTACCCAAGAAGAGATGGCAGGGCCTGACAGTGAGGTTAATAGGACTCTGCAAGCAAGGAGTAGGCCATGATAAATGGTGATTCCTTTCCCACAGTGGAAGGGCAGTGCAGAAGGCATTGGGAAACTGAATAGAGTCTGAGATAAAATATTGTTTGAACAATCTTCTGACTTTTGGAGAAGGCTTGTTGTGTTTTGTGTTATTTTTCTCCAAAGCATGGAATGTTATTATGATTTTTGTCTTCAAACCGTATCTTGATTAAAGAGATAATTCTTGTTCCTATTAATTGACATACTTACACAAGAGTAGTTAAAGGTTCAGTTAGAAAAATAAAACCTCTTTATATTTCAAATAATTTTTTTTTTATTATTTAAAGAGAAGGAAGGAAAAACTTCAGTTTGAATTAAAAATCAAGTAATATTTATGCAGTCTAGACATAAATGCATACTAGCTCAAGAACTATGAAGAGTGTAGATATTTCTCTGTTTGATTTGGTTTCAGTAACTTTTCTGATAAAAATTAATGGAAAGTATATTTCACAGTTACCATTTTTTGGTGTGTTCCATGTCTCTGTACTGTTGATACTGAAATATCTATACTGAAAATTTGTGTGCTCAGTGTTGACTTAGTTTTGTTTATTTCAGTAAGTCAGAGCTCTTTACAATTTTAAATTGCAGAGGTGGAATATAGGTATGAACAGTATAGTCTAGTTTATTAAATGAAGCTTATTTAATGCCAAGGTCCAGAAATATGGGTGATACCTGAGGACTCTCAGAGCAGGCACAGCTAGAAAACAAACCTTAACGTGTATAAGCCTATTGAGTAAAGTCAGGAAAACCCTAAGCAAACTGGAGAAGTTTAAGTGAAAAAGTAACGTAAGTCATTTGAATTTTTTCCCAGTCCTAGATAACTGTATTTACAGAAGAAATTAAATAAAGTTCTCAGTTGTTTTATTTTCACATAATTGTCTATCAGGTGAAAAATAAATACAGGATCTTTTATGTTATTAAAGATAAGATAGAAGTATCACTACTAAAATGAAATCTAATTAAGATTTATTACTTGTGGGGTGTTTTTAGACTTTGACAAATCAAATTTTTTTTTGATATAGAGCTCTGCCTTATTTTTCCCTAAATGTTCATTTCACTAGTTGCCTCCAAAAAGTTCAGAATAATATGCCTCTGTCTACGTATATGGTGAAGTGAAAACTTTCCAAAGTTTAAATTTAAGAGTCATCCTTGTTAGGCAGCAAATACTATGTTGCACAAAAGATGACACTGACAACTTGATTTACAAAAGATGAATGCTGCTGTCGTAACGAAAGAATTCAATCAACACTGGTTATACAGATTTATGTCATTATAACAAATGCACCATTACCCTGTGGCACATGGCAGGATCTTTTTTTTGTTGTTCCACCTCTGAGGAAATACAGCTGTTCTAATTGTTGTAATTGGTACCTAGTTTGTAAAGCTGTTTTCTTAGTGTCAGAGATAGCAGTGTCTATAGCAGTTTGGCAGAGCAAGTTTGCCTGTTCACGAGACAATATTTTTTACCCTGTAAGGTATGCTTCTTGCCATGTCATTTTAAGGAGTCACCTTTAAGCTGTTCTAGGCTGGTCAGCACTGTACAGCTTCAGAAAATGACCCTGCTCCTTGGGTAGTTTTTGGTTATGAGTAGATGCTATTTCAAGCTAGCATTTTAAAAAGAAAATGACTGACACTTTCCGGTTTTGATTTTCTGGTTTTTTTTTTCCATATCTAATTTGCACTTGAAACAAACTAGCATACATAGAATAATGTAGAACTGAGGCAATCAGTGCAGCATTTATCTGTTCCTAGAACAAGTGGAGGGCAGGCTGGGGCTGTCAACCTTATACAAAATATATGAAGAAATGAGAAATAAAATGAACGAGCAGAGTAAAGGATTTTTGTTTGCATTAGTTTTATCAAGGAAGCATGAATTTGAATAATGACACTCCAGTCACTTCTGTTCCGTTGTTTATATACAGATATGCATCAAGCTTATCCTGAAGTAAATGAGGCTTTAGTTTTTCTTGCTAGCTACATTAATTATGTTGCTTTTATGTTTTTAACTAATGGTGACTATTCCTGAATTAGGTAATACATGTCTATGTTTAGAAAACAGCATTCACAAATAACCTTTATTAGATGGGTACTTCACAGTCATTAATAATAAGAACCACCACGATCATTTATTAAGAAGTGTCATGCCATATAGTTCACTGGTTTACTTGGTACAATCTGCAAGTTTGGAACATGGAAGTACTGGATGTTTCCTAGTAAATAAAATAAAATTGTTATGCACTCAGTTGCAGATGTAGGTTTACTGTTGCCTGCGTGTGCAAAGTACCAAGTCTCTCCAGAAGTCTCTAGGAGTATGTTCCAGATGTGCTCACCTGTCTTTGAAGTTTTAAAGATGAATCAGATATTTTCCCTTCTTTTTTATCACTCAAATCAAAATTCTTCATCTTTATCTCCTCTCTTGCAACCAGATTGTGACAAAACATTATGATAGTTTATCTTGCCTACAGTCGTTAATTATTTTATTAAATTTGTATTTCAAAAGAAATAACTTTAATTTGTTCTGACAGTAAATTGGGACTAGAACTGTCCAGAATGAAGTCAGGATATATCAGGTAATTCAAATTTTATTTTAATCTGAAAGTCTATCAAGGAGAGAGCTGCAGATCTCTCTCTTACTCACGACTTGAGGACGGGGCCACCTTACAGCCAAGGATTCCAGTACCTATAGTTCAAACTAAATCCAGAGAAGACTCCCATATGATAAATTCCCAAACCTGAGCAATGCAATCAGACATATTGAATGAACGCCTTGGAATAAGGAAAGCCAAAAGCATTGATTCCCCAGCCTTAAGATAGTTCTCCAAAATGTATGACAGAATTTTGTTTGAAATACTGTATGGATTTTGTCAAACTGAATTTTCCCAATGTAATTTCACATAATTTCTGACTAGATCTAATGCATAGATCTAACATATAGATCTAACATATAGATCTAATCCATAAATCGAATATATAGCGTTTGACAGGCTTTTGTTCCTGAAAAACAATTCACCCTGACACCTGACTGTAACCACTTCTGCTCACGGATAGATGATTATACTGTAAAACTGTGGATACAACAATACTATGAATATATCTAGCTATTCATTCATAGTGTTAAACAATATTATGATTACGAGACAAGAAAAAAAAAATCTCTTTTCCAATCAGCAGAATTATTTAACTCAAATTATATATTTAAGTCATAAATACTGGTTAAAGGAAGCACAATTTTCTGATTTTGCTTTAAAAATCCTGAAGGCACAATTCACTCTGAAAGCTATGTGGATTTAAAATAAGGTTTGTCAATGGGTACAAAAGGAAGTTGTGCGGATCTATGTGCCTTTGGGTGTTGTTCCTCTCTAGATGTCAAAAAAGATAATGATCGTTAGAATGGAATGGTCCCTTAGGTGATTTGTGCCACATCCATGATGACTTGTTTGTTTCTTATGTATTCTGTGAAGTAGCAATTATAACAATTGAAGTGGGTTATATCTGTTTATGTGATTTTTTTTTTTTTTTAAAAGAAAGTGAGTATGCTGTAGATAGCTTTTTACAAACATTTAACACTGATCTCAACGTAGTTCTAATGCACTTACCAGTGTCTTTTGTTTATGTGTTGTTACTGGTGTCATACCTTAAGTACAAGAGAAATGGACCTCGTGAAGGACATGGACGGTGTATGGAAAGAAGAGTTCTTGCTCCATCCCTTCTCCAAGGACTTTTATTAAACCCGGCCAGCAGTCTAGCAGTTTGGGTGAAAAGCTGTGATCCTGACAGTCTGATTCTTTCAAGAAAACTATAATTGTAAATCAATGTATTTCCTATTTCTTCATTCCTATGTTATTTTTGCTGGCTTCATAGTTGAGGCAATTGCTTTACTGGCAAGGTTATGATCCACCGTGCCTCTTAAAGGAACATTTCCTAAATTAACAGAGATTAGAAAGAAAGGAAGGAAAATGCTTACGAGATTAAATAAAAGTTCAGATTTTTTTGGGACTGAATTTAAACACAGGAGGCTTGGTTTAGTCCTCTCCTCATTTCTAGAGTATCTCAAGTATTGCAAACCAATTATTTTTATCAACTATATTTGCCGTGTATTCACATCCATCCTAAAAGGTTATCTCTCTCTTTCACTCCTCTCCTTCCAAATCAACAGGTATTCCGCAATATGTTGGGTACCTCTGTCCATTTAGTTGGTGATGTATTCCCTGACTGCATAATTAAGACAGGGATTCTTAAAGTAGGAATTTTCTTTGATCACTGGAAAACATGTTCTAGAGAAAGAGGTCTTCTCTCTGATTTAGTCATCAGATTTTCTCACTGTTTTGTTCCAGTGTTTCCTTTGATCACATTATTGTTGCTAGTAGATATATGACGTTGAATTTTAAAAGCTGATTTTACAAGCCAACAGTCAAACAAAATCCCAGAAACCAATTCATAGAAATGATCAATGAGGTTTTTCTTCTCTTAGCTGAATAGCTGACTACAAATATCCATGCTTGAAGTTTTGAAGGATCTATTTTAATAGCTGTCACTGGAGTGTTGTGTTAATAATTCAACAGTAAAGGATTTCAATAACATTTGTGATTCTCTCTCCTCCCTCACCCTCGACCTGAGTTTATTGGTCTTTACATCGCAGTCAATTGTTTGAATCTAAATATCTATCTAATATGTATAGCATACACAAGCAATAAATCCCACTCCTGAAAAGAAATTGGCTTACTCTAGCAGTGATTACATCAAAGCCCAAGATCTCAGTGCTCAGAATTAAGGAGAAATGTAATTGTTCGGCTTCTTCATACAAGGAGCTGTCTTCCAAATTTCTAAGTTGTCGGTTAGTGTTATTTGGTCCCATATTTACAAGACAATTTAAGGTAATTAACAGATATTTCATGTCAGGAAATAGGAAACAATTTTCCTCCAGGCGGATGGGCGGAGATCATTAGGGCAGTGACTGCATTCACTTCTGGATAACAAATTCTCTGTAGTTCAGTAATTCAGTGCATTACTGGCAACCTTCTTATGTCCTGTTCTTTTTCCGTTACCTTGAGGCATGTGGTCCTTGGTCTAGCAGTCTTAAATGTGTCATATTTTAGAAGTGTCTCATGCTGTTATTGCACAGAAGATAATACGATAGATGTTTAGGAGAATGTTTTTGAGTTCAGTCCCTATTGCATTGTTTTTTATGCTTAGAGGAGATTGGATCTAGTGTCTGACGTAGTACCTTCAAACCCTGTGTTTAGTACGTCTTGAGGCATTAAGGAATTTGGTCATAGAAAATAAGAATATCTGAGTACAGCTTCTTCCTATGTAAGATTACAAATACATTATTTTAATGGACCTTTTTATGTCACTGAATGTGATCTTTAATAGCATTTGAAACAGTAAAGTTTTGATCCTGCATCCCTTGAATGCAATGTTGCCACTTTTTCATGTTGAGATTTGTAGACATTTTTCAAAACAATTTTGAAGATGTTGGTTTTCCTGCTAACATTTTAGCTGATGGAACACAATAACAATGAACATTTTTAGCCTCCAGAAATCTACATGTTTTAAACATAGATGGTAAGGTATGAGTTATGTCTATGATTGTTCTGGACAATCTTTACGTGCAACAAAATCAGTAAGAGAGAAGGTAAAAAAAAAAAAAAAAGAACTTTAGGGCACCTAATCATGATAGTGCAGGAAAGCAGATATCAGAATTCTGTACCAATACTTCCCAGCATTATATCCTGGGAAAGGCACTGTGCCATAACTCTTACAGACTGTTTAATAGTATTTAAGAGTGTATAAACATACCGACAATATGTAATCATGAATGTAAGTATTTAACACTTGATGTGTAACATTCGAAATACTTTTCAACAAAGTTAATCTTGCATCTGAATGAGCTTTCTCTTTTTCGTTTTAACAATGAAGTTTTTGACAGAAATAAAAACAAAAGAATGTGGACTGGCAGTTTTGCAGTAACTGCCTGCAGGCCTAAATGTAATTGTGATTTGTTGGGGGAAAGGGAGGAGAAAAAATGTGATCAGCTGTCTGTTTTGGCAATAAAAACCTGACCTGTTTCATTGAAGAACTGAGCACAGTTTTTTCAAACTTTCTTTAAAAAAATGCAGTAAAGGAATAATTATTTTCATTTGAAATTATTTTTTTTTTCTAGAATAACTCTAAAATGGTGTAATTTCAGCCAAATTCTACTCAAAGAGGCAAAGTAAATTTTTTTTTAAGTTCATAGATTATAATTTAGACACACACATGGGACAGCCAATATTCTTCTGCAGAGAATTTCCTTATAAAAACACATATCTTACTAAAGTGGCAGATATTATTTAAAATGCTCTGCTATTATTATCTGCCTTCCTTTCAGCAATACTGATGAAAATCCACTAGTACTGTAACTAGGATGCAGCACTGGGTTTATCTAACCCCAGCTGGGGCAAAACTGGTCTGCAAGAGGCTTGTCAGAGCCTGTGCGTCTATGCTAGATACCTTTGTCGTTCCAGTCACGCTGATCAGATAAATACAATGGGAGGAAAGTTTGGCAAGCAATGAAGTTTTCTCTTTTTGTTTCTTACTTCTGTGGAAATGAACAAATTCAGTCTGATTTAATCTATGAGCAATTGGTGTTTCTTGCATGACCTGCTCAATTGTGTTCATTTATTCATTTATATCAATATGTATATGTACTTACATTACTATGAAGACACTTTTATTGATGTAAAGAACTTCTCAAATTTTAAAGTGTATAAAGAAATAATCAACTAAGAAATTATCTTTGTAGTTTGTACCACTGAAAATCATAGGATCATAGAATATCAGGCTGGAAGGGACCTTGAGGAGCGTCTGATCCAACCTTTCTTGACAAAAGCATGATCTAGACAAGATGGTCCAGCACCTTGTTCAGCTGAATCTTAAAAGTGTCTAATATTAAGGCATCCACCACTTTCCTTGGGAGATTATTCCAATGACTAATCTCATTGTGTAAATTTTTTCTTTTCAGTCCAATCAGAATCACCCCAGGAATAACTTGTACCCATTATCCCTTGCGTTTTCTATGTGACTTGTTTGTAAAAAAAAGGAGTCCATCTTCTTTGTAGCCATCCTTTAAATACTGGAACATGATGATAAGGTCTCCTCTAAGTCTTCATTTCTCAAGGCTGAAAAAACCCAATTCTCAGACTATGAGATCAGATCCTTGGATCGTCTTTGTGGCCCTTCTCTGTACCTTCTTC
>VWZK01000769.1:68575-91839 GCA_013396935.1 Baryphthengus martii | reverse complement strand
ATTTTTCTCCGTTCCCATAGCACCAGAGTACAGGCCGCAGTTTGCTTTCACCTGGTGGGGTGTCCAATACACCTGGAATCAACTGCCCCAGGGGTGGAAACACAGTCCCACCATTTGTCATGGACTGATCCGTACTGCACTGGCACAAGGTGGGGCTCCAGAACACCTGCAGTACATTGACGACATCATCGTGGGGGGCAACACAGCAGAAGAGGTTTTTGAGAAGGAAAGAAAACAGTTGAAATCCTTCTGAAGGCTGGGTTTGCCATAAAACAAAGTAAGGCGCAAGAAATCCAGTTCCTAGGAATTAAATGGCAAGATGGACGTCACCAGATCCCAACAGATGTGATCGATAACAACTATGTCTCCACCGACCAACAAAAATGAGACACAGGCTCTCCTAGGTGCTGTGGGTTTCTGGAGGATGCATATCCCAGACTATAGCCTGATTGTGAGCCCTCTTTACCAAGTGACCCGGAAGAAGAACGAGTTTAAATGGGGCCCTGAGCAGAGACAAGCTTTTGAACAAATTAAACAAGAGATTGCCCATGCGGTAGCCCTCGGGCCAGTCCAGGTAGGACCAGATATTAAAAATGTGCTTTACACCGCAGCTGGGAAGAACGGTCCTACCTGGAGTCTTTGGCAGAAAGCACCTGGGGCAGACCTGAGGCCGACCTCTAGGGTTTTGGAGTCAGAGATATAGAGGATCTGAGGCCAACTCTACTCCATCCGAAAAAGAGATACTGGTGGCATATGAAGGACTTCAAGCTGCCTCTGAAGTGATCGGTACCGAAGCACAGCTCCTCCTGGCTCCCCGACTGCCAGTGCTCAACGGGATATTCAGAGGGAAAGTCTCTCCTACACACCATGCAACCGGTGCTACATGGAGTAAGTGGGTTGCATTGATAATGCAATGTACTCGAATAGGGAGCCCCAGCCGCCCGGGAATCTTGGATGTGATCACAAAGTGGCCAGAGGGAAAGGATTTGGGGATGTCACCGGAGGAGGAGGTAACACATGCCCAAGAGGCCCTACCCTATAATCAACTATCAGAAGATGAGAAGAGACATGCCATGTTCACAGATGGTAAGTATGATGAGATGGTCATGTGGTATGTGATGCCTGAGTATGATGTAAATGGTATGGAATAAGGGGTGGAGATTGTATTGGGTTTGGGTGAGCTGGAGTTAATGTTCCCCAGAGCAGCTCTTACAGTGCTGGGCTTTGTGTTGGGAGGCAGATAAGATGCCGCTGTTGTGGCTGCTGCTGAGCAGCGCTCGCACAGCACCAAGGCTGGCTTTCCAACACCTTCCTCCCCCCACACCCCACCCAGTGAGGTGGAGTGGGCAAGATCTTGGGAGGGGACACAGTCAGGACAGCTGACCCAAACTGACCAAAGAGATATTCCACACCATGTGACGTCAGCTCAAGTATAAAAGGGAAAGAAAGGAGGAGGGGGTTGGGGTCATCTGTTTGTGAAGACACTTGTCCTCTGAGCAACTGCTACACGTACCAGAGCCCTGCTTCCCGGGAAAGGCCAGACATCGCCTGCTGATGGGAAGTAGAGAATAAGATCTTGTTTTGCTTCACTTTGTGTGCACGCGGCTTGCTTTTTGCTGTTTCCTATTAAACTGCCTTTATCATACCCCACAGGCTCTTCCCATCTTACTCTCTCCCTCCTTGACGTGCTGAGGGAAGTAGAGGGGGAGTGGTAGAGCAATTTGTTGCGTACCTGGCGCTCAACTAAGGTCAACCCACCACACTCTGGTACTTGTATTGTTTTGTCTTTTTACTTAGGTATTGTCTGAGAAATGGCAGAATTATCTTTTGGTTTTTTTTTTAAAAAAGCAGTTTCTTTGACAACCTGGGATTTATGTCTTTCTTTTTTTTCTAGTACATAATCATGTCCTGAATTTTTTTCTGAAGATATACGATATGTAAAACAGAAGAGCATTACCTGGAGGGAATACTGTTCCCTGGATGGAGTATCTGCAATGAATGTTATAAAGGAGCCAGGAGAGGATGATTAATTACTATGTTAATGCACCTACATACAATAATGCACGACTCCTTGGTAAGAGCCACATAGCTCTCCTAGTTTGTTACTAAGAGGGTTAAACCCAAGTACCTTGTGCAGGGTCTCTCCACGTGTCCTTTGTCCCACAGGGCAAGATGAGCAATTTGTTGTCATGAGGGCTGGCAGCCAGGGGAGCTATATGTCCATCTGATGTTGCTGTAACAAGCAAGGCTCCGCTAGGAATTTCCATCTGATTTTCCTCCTGGATTTGCCTACAGCTAATTACCGTGCTTAATGATGCGTAACTAAAGGTGAATGGAAACATGTTTGTAGTTGAATGTTTTCGTAGGATCTCTACCAATAGGAGGGTGTGTGAATAGGCCTGGATTTACAAAAACTTTGCTTTTTAAAAGAAGACTTCTGAAAATTTATTCCTCTTCTTGAATTCATAGACTTCATCAGTTGCTGAAATGTAAGGACCTCTGCAAACAAGTAACAAAATCTGACTGAATCACCTTGGTTATTGAAACTTCGGAGGACTCAGTGGAATATTTCGGAGCTTTCTTGTGGCTGCTGTTTTTGTTCCAATTGCAGGTGTCCTGCACCATCAAAACCTTGTAAAGCTTCATGTGCAGCCGTGATCTTTTTTTCCCCTCCCAATGTGGACTTGTGTGATGCAGGTGAGCCTGCTCCCTCCCCAGAAGATGTGATATCGTGAGGAAGTGGAAAGTATTTCTAGCAAGAGAGTATTGCTTAGGGAGCAGCTTGGAGTTGCATATTCATGATGCTTCACTGCATCATTAGCAAAATGAAAATCTGAGGACCTGATGGAAACTGAGGAGAGCAGCCCGCTCCTTGCCCAGGCTGGGCTGAGCATAAGCGAGCGATGTGGTTATCTTTAATGAGCTAGAGCTGGCCCAGGTGCCATAACCTGAGAGCATTAATCAAAGATGGAAAGAAGAGGAAAGTGTCCCCTCAGATACGTCCATGTGCTGGATAACACTGGCCTTGGCAAAACATCCTCAGAAAACTGAGTTCTGATTGCTTCTCGTATAAGTAGAAGAGCACTTAACTGTGTAACGCTGTGTAAAGCCAGATTTTCAAATATGGTCTGTTTAAATTACACATTCTGGAACAGAGACTTCCAGGGAACCTTTGTGCCCAACCCAGCTACACCAGTGGAGCGAAGGAGCTCTGTAGGAATTGCTCTCCTACAGGCTGTGCCTGTGACCATTATCCATCAAAACATCTACTGTGCTTACCTGCAGTAGGAAAGACTAGAGCAGAGTTTTCAAATCACTACTTCTGTGTGGCACTTCCAAGTCCTGCATTTGAAGGAAATTAAAAAGCCGCCTTGAATATTCCGTGTGCATACAAATGTAGGGTTGATAAGCATGAGGGATCCACACGATGTTAGAAGGAATGCCTTCATGCAGTTGGTGAATCTGTTTTATTGGTGTCTTTTTTTATATCTCGCCTTTGTGACATGATCTAAAAATTTAAATCACAAAGTAGGAAGTTTAGGAGCTCGCTACTGGAAATGTGGTCTGGGCTTCAATCAGTGCTTAGCTTCAGTCAACCTGCTCTGTGCAGGTTTTGTGTGAGAAAGAATATAGAGCTTTAATACTGAGTGAGAGAAATGGAATTAGCTCCTTCTAAGGGCTTTGAGCTTGCATGCGTTTTTCATTGAAAATGTTCATTGCAGTTGCTTGGCATTTCGGCACTAGAGGAATGCAGGATTAAGTCCAAAGTCAGAATGGATGTACACAATGCTGTATTGCATCCAAACATCCCATTTAATTCCCCACTTTTTACACCTTACTGTGTGCAGTGCTTGCACCTCTGAATAATGTTGTTATTTGGTTAGATTTATATACCTAGTAAAAAGGGAAGTAACTGCAGCTGTGCTGCTGTCAGCTACAGAGCACAGCACAAATTGTAGGAATTCACAGTGTGGGTTCCACACAGAGCTAAGCAATTCTTTAAAATATTATGAATAATTCTACAAAACACTGCAGGATCCTATGCTCTGAACCTTATTCAAATGGATCTCTGACTCGTTTTGGAAGCACGGTTGAGGGGGGGGTGTGTCAGTGAGGGTCAGGGTGTCGGGGCAGGGAGAGGAGTTACGTACGTGTTGAACCTCACACTGCAAATCAGAGTCCTAGTGGGTAATGGGCAGGTTCTCATCTCTTGTGACCCAGCTGAGACACAGGTACTGTACTTAGTGGTGTGCCCATTTTAAGGTGCTGATGATGACAATCTTCAGAAAGTGGCAAACCGCTCAAAAGCAGTAGCAGACCTTGAAACAGCTGCAAAAATCCCAGGAGGTCCTTGCTTTTTGTGGGGCACAGCAAAGAAATTGTTTTGTCGTACCAGCTTCCTCAGCACGTCAATAAACTTTGTAAAATAAGTTAGCTTTTTTTCTTTGTTGTCATTACTGCTCACCTACCAAATGCTTGAATTTTATTTGATCTTGCAGGTAAGTGCTGTTACTTGAAATTCCTGCTGCTGCCGCGAGTCTGCATGCAACACAAAGCTGACAGAGAAAATGTTCCAGCATAGCTTAATTTATTAATCTTTCAAGTTAAAAAAAAAAGGAGGATAAAGAGAAGAAACAAGAAATACTGATGTATATCATAATGAAAATGCAGTTCAGTCTCTAAGACTTCTTCCACTTACTATAGTTCGTAAATTATTCCTAAATTATACGTAAATTATGAGTGTTTAAATCCAGATCCTTAGCTGGAGTAGCTCTGTATCCCTCCATCAGTCCCAGCAGATGTGCTGATTTACGCCTGCTGACATCTGAGCTATAGTAATTTGTACTGACATTCTTGGACTGTATTTTGGTTTAGGTATTTAGTTCAAACATTGTTTTCAGGAAGCTGAAAACATCAGGATGTTGTTAGGGCAGCTGCAGAGATAACTGCATGATGCTCTCCTTATAATTGTTGTTCAAACAATGCTTGTAGCCGTTATGGCACTACTTGGATTGGGAAAACAGTATGATAGAAATTAAAACGGGCACAGAAACATTGCTCCATGGTGCGTGATGTTCCTAAGACATTGCCTTATACATAGTCTATCTTCATAGGCCTTGAGGTGGCGGTCACTGGATGGGGAAGGCAGGTGGGGGCCTCAGACCTTCTCGCTGGGTGAGACTGGTCTTCCCTGATGTCCTTACACTCTTGTGCTGCGTGAGCCATGCAGCTCAGCCCTGTTGCTGCCACAGTGACAAGCTGGACACGCAGCAAAGGCGGCTGGCAGCCAAGGAGAAGATGAGCACCCCGCCAACCACTCAGGCCCGGCCCCGTTCCCCAGGCGACAGCGATGCGGAGCCGCGAGGAGCATGGTGGAGCCAGGCCAGGTATGCCATGAGGCCTCCACCCCCATCTTTTACAATTTGTTTTAAAAGTCTTTGCTAAACTTCAGCACAGATATGAAGGGCGGGGTGTTAAAAATGCAGCCTGGGCAAATATACCTGGGCAACCTTTGTCCCCAGGAAGGTTTGAGGGAGAGAGCCAAGCTGCTTCTTGGCTTATTGGTGGTGGTAGGAATCTCTTAATCTTTGATTGTTGAGGGAAAACGGTATGTTGTCCCATCAAAGAGCAGTGAGGGAGGTGGAAGCAACCTTACACCTTGTGTCCTGCAGTACTGCTCTTGTACTTCTCACCTGCTATTGCTTTAAGTAGCCAGAGTGCTCTAGAGGATTTCGCAAATCCACATAATTCTCCTTAATGTTTGCTATCTTTCTTTTTTTCTTTTTGCATTGCAATTTTTGACTTGGATGTCCAAGATGTGATTTCTGATGGTCAGGCATCTCATCTTGTGCTGCACGTTAACGTAAGAATCGCTGTTACTCCTTCCAAGATCATATGAGGTAGTGTGTCTGTTCAGAACTTCTCCCGTAGTTGTAGCTACTACAAGATAATTTCCTTCTGCTTAAACTGCTTTGCTGTCCTAAAGGACCAAGAAGTTGCAGGAGCAATGAACGGCTTCCAGCCCACACGTCCGTTGTGTCTGTTGGCACAAAGCTGCTCCAGCGCTTTTCAGTACAGAAGCATAACGTTTGGGTTTTCTTAAATAAATAAATCAATCCTCGTCTATGTGAAATGTATTATTACATATTCTAAATGCTCTATGAAAAATACATGCACCTCTCACAATATTCTCTGTCAGTGTTCCCTGTAAATATTTAGGCAGTTGAAACAGCGTAACAGGAGGGTAATGCCGTCGGTTAGAGTACAGTGGAAGGATACGAGGTGTGCTGTATGGGAAATGACAGGCTGTCAGAAATAGATTGTACAGCCATTTGAAATGTACCAGGGAAATTTTTGTTGTTTTTACTTCATGGCTTTATAAAAGGAATCTTTAGAGGAATTAACTGAATTTTTTTTTCTCTTCTGTATGTATTCAAGTTTGTCCTACACGTGACAGCTTATCTTTGTGATATTTCCTATTCTTCTTTATGATTTATTTTTACTGTAAGGTGTGTGGATTTGTGCATTTTTATAAATTAAATTATTTAGTCTCCAGTTTTGGCTGAAGCTAGCTTTGCATGGTCTGTATGTAAGTTGTAGGGAACGCTATATTCTGCCACTGTTTTTGTTATATTGTTTCTTACATCTTGAGACAAACTCCTTTTGATTTAAATTGAATATTTTCATAAGTGTTCTGACTTGTAATTACTTTCAGCAGCAAGCATAGTAGGAAATCTGAATCCTGATCTTAGCAAGGCTTGCTGTTGCTTTATTTTTAACAACATTTTTTTCCGATAAGTGGTCTGCAGCTGTGAAAACATCAGTAAAGTTTAATGTCATAATACCTTTGGTCATCCATAAATCTTGATGTTTGGACTATGTGAAATATTTGAGACATATTTTGTTATTAAGAGGACACTATCAGGGTCTGTTGTTTATAATGGTTCTCTGAAAGCTTTCCTTCCATTTAGCTTTTAACTTTTTCAGTTGACATATCTGCATATTTCTCTTTTGAATGTAGCTGAAATTAGCGTTACTATTATTTCCTCATTTGTTTGACAACAAAAGAATTATTATGACTAAATATAGCAACTATTGGTTTTCACTGCCCATTGTGGGAGGGGACAAGTGGGACCTTTTTGAAACAAACAGGAGCAGCGAACGCGTTTCTGTTTCTGCCTTAACTATTTATGTAGGCAGCTTCAATATTTTCTGCTTCTGCTGAAGTATTTGACAGCTTGATAACAAAATGTGTATAATAATACAAATAACAGCCTGTGTTGCTGGTGTGGTGTGGCTTAGGGTTTTTTTTTCATTCCCATTTTGAATAAAGTGGTAATTGATACGCAACATTCTTTGCGGGTACAGCTGTAGTGCTGTCAGCAGTATTGTTGCGAGGTAGCTGAGCCAGCTTAAATGAACTAGCGCAGGTACTGGAAACTATCTCGCTGTGGCAGCAGACTTGAGTCCAGTCTCGTTTCCCTGATGGAGTGAGGACAGGGAGTATCTCGGGCTCCTTAACATTTCAGGTGTTTGCTATAATTTAAAGGCTGGTAAGCTGTTCTGTTGTGAATATCATTTTTAAAGTCACAATTTTGCAAAGTATGGTGTTGTATTGGCAAACAAATGCACATAATGTCTTCAGCCACTGCATAGGGCTCATCCCAAAGGACAAGCTTATTTTTCTCCAGGAATACTGCTGCTAATTTGCATCGCCATGTTTCAAAGTTTTGTCGCCCTGGAAAGATCCTCTCCAAAACTGTAGGTAGTGGGGCATTTTTTTTTTTTTTTTCAGCCAGGGATGACTCACTTGGGGTTGGGGGTTTTGAGAGTGTTCTTCCCCATCTTTCCAAACACAGAAGTTTTTTACAATTTCTTATTTAGCTATATTGCTCTTCTGCTAATATTTTCTGCTTTGTGGTTGTTTGTGAACACTGGCCAAGAGACTCGTGGAAGAACTTATTCTTTTGCTTTAGAATATCTGATTTGGTATTTTGATTTGATGCCATTTGACATGGGGTCCCCAAAGCCTCTGGAGTGATGTATTGAACAGGCAGAAACATATTATACATTCAGCACAGCTAAAAATTCTTTTAACAAAAGTGAAACAGGAACAAATAATCCTCTAGTAGGAGTCCGTATTTAAATAGTTTAAATCTCCTGCTGGGAGTGTATATTGATAGAGTTGGTTTGGTTGTAGTTGTTTTTTTTTCCCAGCACATGAGGATGGTGTTAGTGGATGTAAGTCACCCTGGATTACCTCAGTCAGTCACTACAGCTGACAGTCAAATGAATGGTAAATTCTTTTACATCCGTGAATACATATATATAAAAATATATATATAAAATAACTTCTCTTTGAATTTTCAGTGGTAGCTAAAAGACAACAATCAAAAGACAAATGACTATTCAATCAAAATAATTATAAGCTTTTATTTACATGTCTGTAGGTTCTGCCCAGACAAAAACTTTCCACAAACACAGAATCATTCAAATGATTCAGGGACTTCCACTGCTTTGTTTTACATTACCGAAATATTGATAATTTTAAAAAGATAATTTTCTAAATTATGTGCTTTCCCATAGTACCTCTTCAGTCTTCCTATCTGACACCCATGCTTGTTGTAGGGCACAGAGGTGCCACAAATCCATAGTTACCATAAGCAGTGATGAAGACAGGAGTTCACTGCTGGGGGTGTTGCTGCTGGGAATGTCTCTACAGGCACTGGGTGTTGAAATAGGGAGATGGGAGGCAATCACCTTCCCGTGTAAACTGTGGGATTTTGATGTGCAGATTATGGAACCTAATCTGCAATACTAATTTGCAGTAGCTTGGCTATCTCTTCAGTCTAAGCAGCAAACTTTTGTTGGTTAAAGAATATGTTTTTAATGCTAGAGCACCTTTAAATGTCTTCAAAGAGATTATAGGTAATTGAGTACAAAGGCACCTGGAGTTATTTTTAAATTAATTTTTGTGATCTTACACAATTTATGCATTGCTGTAATACAATACCACATACTAAGACTTCAGCACACTTTCTCAGAGGTTCTTCTTGCTGTTTGTCATTTAGAGAATGAGGTAAGCCTTAGCATCAGCATGCTAAGTGTGCTGGGCTTCTTGATACAGCTGGAAAGCTTCCCACTGTAGTACACCAGGTACACATAGGAGGCAGGAGAAAATTCCTTTTTGGGTAGGCTTTTTCTGACATGATGGATGCTGCCTGATGTCTTTCAAGAAGCAGTGAGGCATTAGTTTGGGTGAGATTCTTTAGAATTCAGGTAAAAAGTTGCTTTCCAGAATATTCTACTTTTTGCCTACTAACCTATTCCTTACAGCACAAGATGTAAAAAAAAAAAAAAAACAAACCAGACTTTTTATGCCCCTCTATAGAATAACAGTAGAATAAAGAATAGCATGTCGAGCTATTCTTTTTTACTTTTTCTTTCCTAGCTAGGGCATGCAGCTTCAAGTATGTCAACTGTAGGAGCACTTCTTTTTATACTACATGAACTATTGCTAATAAAGCAAAAGCAAACAAGTGTCATGCTCCTCACTGTGTGAAGGAAGCCTTCAGTTACTTCATTCCTCTTGTTCTGGCATGACTTTGTATCGGAGACTAACTTTTTTACAGTTGGGAACAGCAGTTTTTCATCCTAGTACATGTGAAAGTAATCTAGTGCTTAAACAGAGGGGGAAAAAAACCCGGTCGGTTCTCTAAACATACTTTGTGGCTCTCCGTCTTGTTTAGTCAGCCCTGGGTATGGTAATTCCCCTGGTCCCGGAGTTGTGCGTCTCTGTTGCCGTTTGGCATCAGCAGGGGGAGTAGTGTAGCTTTATTTGGGGACTCTTCCTGACCAATGCAGGGTTAGTTGATGATTACCCCAGAACAAGGCTGTTCAGGCTCAAAAATCAGCTCACCTTAGGAAATCTTTCACTTTTCTCCCTCTAGCTGAGCTGGAAAAATCATTTCACAAGCTTTGCCTGGCTGCACTAGTGTGCAGCCTAAGCCAGGCAGACGCAGAGGAGTACCTGCCACGAGGAAACGATGGTCATGTTTGAGTGGCCTGGTGCAGGAGCAGATCAGGCCAGTCAGACTCCCTGGACCAGAACCAAGTGCAGGCCAGGGCTTTATCCAGTTCAGTCTTGAAAACCTGCAGGGATGGAGATTCTTGCACCTTCCTGGGTGACCCACTTCTTATTGTGAAATATTTTTCCTTACGTTATCTCATGCTTATGTGTTGTAGGTCCCTTCCAACTGAAATATTCTATTCTGTGACCATTGTCAGTTGTTCCCTCTGTAAAGAGTCTGCCTCATCTCACCCTTTATAATGTGCTTTGACACCTCACTTTGTCGCCTGCATATTCTAGTACGGGGGGGGGGGTTCTACTGATTTCTTACCCAAGTCTCTGCTCCAGTGATTTTGGTTACATTTTTGTAAGACCATTGCATTGTTGATTCATGATCAGTTTCTCATCTCCTATAACACGTACACACCATTTTATTATTATTTTTTTTTAATTTCCCATAAAGATCTGTCTTCTGCATTACAAATGCCCTGTCCTTCCCTGAAACCGTCGAGTCAGCTCCTCCTCTCTGTGTCATTGTGTTGCAGCAAACATCATGGATTTCTTTTTTGTTAGGGAAGAAGTCACTGGAGATAACAAATTTGAAAATGCAATCAAGTAAGGGATGGAGAGCAAATAGCACAATAATGTGTCTGTATACTCATAATTTTTTAAGCAGAAACTGATTTTAGAATTTAATTACTGTGCAATCTGCTATCATGTTGGTCAGATTCTAGATTTGTGGATTTTTTTTCACCTTTACATTTCTGTTGGTTTTACTTGCAAATTAATTTAATCTTGTGCTGCACATAATATGTCACTATGTTCCCACATGAATTTAAGATAAAAATACTATTTTGCATGTATCTGCCTAGCTTTTCTCTAGAGAAAATGTATTAGGGTATTGTGTTATTGCCTTATAATTATAGCTGTGTTACATTTCTGGCATGTCTTGCATTAATCCCTTGCATACTTCCTCTAAATAAAAATGTTACTTAAATAAGTCACTGACTTACTGACCTTTTAAAATTATATTCCTATATGTGTGTAGGAAGAAGACCGAGATCAGGATGCCATAGGTGGAAAGAAGGTTATTCGTTGGACCTTTCTTTCTCTTTCCCAAATTACTGCTTTGTCAGAAGAAAATGAAGAAGGAGTTCAAAAGTGAGAGGCAATGATAACAATGCTAGAACCAATGTAACAATGACATAAAAATGATAGACTATTTGTTAGATTTCTTTTGTGATGGTTACATCATTAGTCTTTAATTGTTTAGTTAAATCATTGCTATTTTATATGGTTCATGAAAGACAGGAAGAGATACCGTTGGTCTCAGATCTGCTTTGCTTTAATTTGACTCTTTTCCCATGGCTATTTCACATTGATATGGTTTCTGAGCTTATGATACTATTAAATATGCTATAAATTAAATACTAAGATGTAAACAAGAACAGACAAATACTGAGATTTTTCTGCAAGTCTCACTTGGTAACTTTTTAGCTAAAACATTTAAGATTCTGTACTGTAACACGAGTGCGCGAATTATTCAGGGGCACTTGTGTTCACTTGAAAGTTCTTAGTGAATTGAAGCCAAAAGGCTTGTCCACTGGACTAGTTTGGATGTGTGGGAGGAATAAAAATTCCAACCTTATCCTTCTGAATAGATAATTCATTAATGGAGATTAAAATATTACTCCTTAAATATATTCTATTTCTCCTATTTGTCACTGAAAAAAAAAAATCTTTCTGGGATTTTATATTTTTTAAAGAAAACTGGAAAGAAAATTTGTTCCATCAAATAATTAAAAACAAAATTTCTTTCATTTACTGTCTTCTCTTGCACAATAGGCCTCTTATTTCAGAGGAGATTGAAGTGTACAACTCACTGGAGACCAAAATGTGCTTAATGATGCAAGTTATTGTGAAACTTTTCTCATTAAGATTAATAAGAAAAGCATTGAAAGAGCATACATTTCTTCTTAGTCTCAGCTCATCACTTGTATTCATATACACACTCTACAAATGGAATGTAAAGTATATACTGCATCTGACTGAAAAAAAAAATGATAGTTTCGGGATGTTTTCTGCACTGTAAGCAGTTTAGCAGCAGCATTGAAATTTTGTTTACCGCGTTGTATCACATCTGTGTACAAGAGCAGATTGAAAGCCACAGCTCAGGTTAGAAAATCAGAGTAGATCTAGTTCATTATACAAATATTTGTGTCCTGCATTCCCATCCATCATGGATGGACTTGAACACCTCCTGTGAAGGAAGAAATAGCAATCGGAGTAACTAGGAGATCTAAATGCCCTGTCATTTCCCAGTCACTTATAGATCCTGTTGTCAGCGAGGTGCCTTAGAGAGTATTTAAAAGATGAGTGCTGGCATTGTTAGCGGCATCAGAGAAAATCTAAATCCCTGAGAAGCTCTGATTGTGAAAACAGAGTTGGCAGAAACTTCAGAAAGAGAGGATATGGACTGTTTGAAACCTTGGAAAGTTCAGCTGGCCACGGTCCGCTTCCATTTCCGTACACAGCTAAGTGTTTTTAACTGACTGTCGTGTGCAGTCATACAGATTTGCCAGGCAGAACAAAGGAATAGATGTTTTAAACAAAACTGATTGGATTATATGCTTTACTTCGTTAACTCCAATTAAAATCAAGAAACTCATCTTATTTGACAATGTGTCTCTGCTGGCTTGGCGAAAAGCTAATGGTTGCCTATTAGTGGGCCTGAGATTAATGCCCTTCTTAGGAAGGAATGAGAAGCAGGAGAGTGGAAAAAGACTGTTATTTTACAGGAGACCAGAAACTGTGATCACAACCAGCACCTTCATCATCAGGTAGATTTAAGAAGCCAAGGATTCCTTTAATGTATAACTTAATTGCTTGAGATGTGGCTGAAGTTATACTGGAAGAACTGCAGACTGAAGCCCTATCCCTGTTATCCTCCTTTTTTTGTGGAAAAACACACACAATTGTTATAAAATACATAATTAATTCTGTGTTTGGATAGAGTAGACATAAATGTGTCAGCAACAGCATGGCCTCCTACAAGGGAGTATATTTTTTCATTAATTTTTCCAGTTCAAGTAAGTGGAAAAATTTCCACAGTGTGCCAGTAACTTAGGATAAGCCTCTTCTTAAATGTCTTGGCCATTATGAAAGTGGAATTTAAACTTCTGAGTATTTTAGGTACTTTCAATAATTTTTTTATTATAATAGCTACATTAATCTTCAAATGTGATTTTTCTTCAGAGGCAACATGAGAAGTAATATTGAAGTGAGATCTTTTCAGTACTGTAAAACTATTTCAGTCAGAGTGAAAGAGTGGTAGTAGGAAGTGGAGACTAATTGTTCCATTTCATCCTACAAACAAACCCCTTCCTGAACAAACACTGATTTTTCTCTGGGTTTTTCAGTGCATTTCTCTTCATTTTTTGTAATTCTCTTATTTTCGTTACTTCATTAACCATATCTTAGGGTTTAAATGGTGTCTGTTTAAACCTATAGGTGTTTGTTTACTTTTTTCAATTGATACGTCCTGCGATCATGAACGTTTATATCTAGAAATGGATATAGTTAAATTCCAGGAAGATAAATACATAGACATGAAGTATAATAATAGTAAATATTATAGATATAATTAGAAACAAAGTTAAACTTCAGAATCTGTAATTTATTTTTAGTTTTCAGTATTTTACTCTTCAATTTCTTTTAGAAAGCTGGAAGAATTTCTGAATTTTACACAATTAAAGCCATCTTTGAAAGAAGTTATTTTGCTCAATTATTATACTGTGGGACTTTGGTGGAGTAAAGAAATGAACTTCAGTCTTGTACAGCTCTCAGGATTCATGGATCTATTAAATTTCTTGTTGGAGAACCTCAGTGGTAAGTATAATTAAAAATTGTAAAATAAATACCTGAAGTGGAAGGCAAGAATGTTTTCCAGTCATTTTAATAAAGCGATCTTTAATTACAAGTAATTGTAAAATGATTTATTTTCCTCTTGAATGTTGCCATGTTATACCTAGTATCTGTAAATAATGCCTGTTGGCTGATATTGAACTTCCATTGGAGAGAACTGGAGTCTTTTTTACCAGAATATCCCTCATTCTTTGTGTTTACAGTATGTGGTACAAAAAGGGCCAGCTCCTGAAAAGATGTTGTCTTTACTATGGTAAAATAAATAATAATTACAGTAGAGTGAGAGCTCAGAGCTCCTAAATTCCAATTCCATCTGTCTCAGTGACTGACTCACCATAGCCTTGGGCACATTTCTCTCCTGTTTGAGATATTCAGTACATCCTGTAGCATTACAGCAGGTGAATTACATTTATTTTATCCTTGCAGGTCAACTCTCAGGCAGCTTTCTATGTGGCAAGTGTTGCACTTCTGGCACAAAATACATCAGTTAAATAAAGACTGCTATGGGAAGTAGACTGGCATCACTGCAAAGATGAAAAATGACGACGAAAAATAGCCTCCTGTGGCTATAAGGAAATTTGCCACAAAGCATGTAGCTCAGCTCTAGTGTGAACAAAATAGCCAGAAAAAAAATAAATTAAAAAATTGTAGCAGAATCCTCTAAAACCCGTTTTTCGGAGATCACAATGCTTATTTAACATTTGCTTTCAAGGTGATTGTGTTGAGAAAAGTCCATCCCAGAGAAAGAGCAAAAGGACTCAGCAGTTTCATTCAGAGAGGAGACGAATATTTAAAATCAAGCTCATAATAGTTATTATACTCTCCTATTGTAATTTAATTCAAGAGCTTTTCTGACTTGGAATTTTGACAGAATATGTACGTGTTTTACGATCATTGAAATACCAATTGTCCTTCCTGTCTCCAATGAGGAAGTATCTTACAATATGCTAACTGCATTAGTATAACAATGGAGAAGAATGGAAATATGTCAGAAATCAGTTTTATGAGACTGTATGTAGTGCCTGTGTACTAGACAGGCTGGTAGCACAACCGATTATTAAAGCTGACTGACATTTTTCAGGAATGTGATCTTAGTTGCATAAAGCTTTGACAAACTTTAACTCTTTAGGCTGAAATTTCCCAGGGCAGTGTCTGCCTCTGATCAACTTTTGTATATAAAATTACAAGTAAAAGAGTTCAATGGGTTTACAGACAGGCTGGGGCGGGGGGCAGTACTATTTTGTGCCTTTTTTTAAAAACAACGCTAATACCCCTGTGCTTTGAAGTAAAGGCAGAAGGTTTGGCAAGCAAGTGTTGTGAATTTGCTTTTTGCTGTCCTGGGAAAATGCTATCCCATTCAGATTTGGCTAAGATACAGAGATTTTTGGGAAAGAAGATGCAGTTTGTAAATGCTTACAGGAGACTTCTTGTATTTTCTTCGTGGCTAATTTTCCTGAATAATCCATCTTAGAAAGTACGCTCTAGCCCAGGGCTGAGGTGACTTTCCTTGTAATTACTGTTCTCAGCTGGTGCAAGTTCCAAGACCAAGTATTTCAGCTAAGAGGAAAATGCTAATCTGTTCTGTATTAATGACCATTTGCTTTCCCTTCCCTACACTGGACCCAAGCGGCCTGGAAAATTAAGCTTCTTTGACCATAATAGTGAGAATAGCGTGGAGCAGGAAGAGGGAATTTAGAGGAGGGTAGTGGAAGCTCATTTAAGGCTGGTAGAGAGGAAAACTAAGGTTTGGAAACAGGAAGCTTTGGTTGATTGGGAACCAGAATGAATTACTGATATGATTTGATTCATTTTGTATACATTGAGGGTAAAGTGCTCCATTCCCTCACAGTAGGACTGAGAGAGCCTTCATGAGAGAGGTGGTAGCTGGGGCTGAAAATCGGGTGTGCAGAGGAAAGAGAAAATTGGGACTCACTGGCGACAGACCTTGGCCTGGATGTTGTGACTTCTCATGATCTCGCTATGTGGCTTCACTTCCCTACTGACTGTGATATTTCTGGTTCTGCTTCCCTCTCCCATTTCCCATGACTTCTGTTTCCTCCACACTCTGTATTTCTTCCTTGTTTCTTCCATAATGGTTATTTATATTGTGCTGCCTCTATTGCTGAAAACTGAGGTGAAATTGTCAGGGTTTTGATTGCTGTGGCACTAAATGGCAAAACTATAAAGACCAGAATCATATAAGCTTTTACATTTGTTTTCTGTACAGAGAACCAAGGAGCAGAGCAGTAGAGAATTAAAACAGTAAGGAAAATAGATTTATTTCACCATTGCTGGATATTTCCCCCTTTTCTACTCTAGAATTTTTAGCCTTCAAAAGAAGTAGCAAATTGTGCTCAAATCTTTTTTTATTTTAAATTTCGCCATGATTCTAGTGATGGCACACACTGTGCTCCAATCAGAAGGATGAATCTTTTCTTTTCAAAGGTTCAGCAAGCACTGATGTATTTCAGGTTTTCCTCTTTGTCAGGATGGGTAATAGAAAGAATTTAAATTCGAATTCAAAACTATTTTGATGTTTGGTTGTATTTATCTATTTTGGGGGTTGAAAAAATATCTCCAAGTTTGATAATACATGTGTTCTGCATATTCATGTGTAATGAATTACGACTGTAAGCACAAAAAAAATCGGTTACCCTTTTTAATGCCTCTCCTTGTATTAATGGTTCCTGTTGCAAAGGGCGTGGTCAGAGGAACAATCTTTTACACCACATAAACAGCAGTAAGTTTATTTTGAAGATAAACATATTATGCATCTCGAATTTACATACTATTTTACCTGTGGTTATCTCTGCGTAAGTAAGAGGCCAAACTGTAGCATCTTATAAACACCCGTTATTGTGATCCTTACATCAGAAAGATGGATTGACAATTTTGTGATGGAATTGTAACGCACATTTGGTTGATAAGAATAATGGCAAGAGACAAAAATGTTTGACTGTCGTTGCATTTTAATTTTCTATATGATTCTTAAACTTCTTAAACTTCCAGAAGTCTTATAATTAAAATGGGCCAAAAGCCCCACCCTTTCATGTTTATACTTTTTATTTTTGTTCTTTGGGATTACTTTGCAGAAAAATATATGACCTTAGGAGATAATTTAAAAGAACTTGGGAGAGCAATGGCTGGAATAGGAGAAACGGATTCAGAAAGAAGTGGTGACCTAAATCTCTTCAGCATTGAGCAAGCCAAAGCAATCATTGTTTACTTGAATATCATGTATATATTTCTACAGGATCCATTGTTTCTTATTTGGGTAATTTAACGTAAGTGGGAAATCAGCTGATAAAATAAGTTAAAATTATTTAATCAGATATATTCATACTGTGCCAACATACTGCACAATGAAAACTTTAAAACATTAAAAAGAGAGTATGCAAGTAGCTGTAAAGATCCGGTCTCAGATGTCAAAGGCCAGGAAGTAAATTTAGACTGGGAGTTTATCAAAATGCAAGATTATACTGAAAAGCTTCCTTCTGGGCTTTGTTTTGAGTGATAAAAGGAAAAGGAGAGAGTGGTATATAGAGAATATTCGCAGTTTGCTTTGAAAACATTCTACTTTTAGATTCCAGCTGAGCAAAATCCTCGGCCTTGCCTATAACTTGAAGTATTTGTGTGGCCTTGAGAGCTGCAGTGGACTTCTGAAGCAGTTTAAAGCTATGGGCTGTACAGAATTGAGGCTATGGTCAGACAGGAATCATGAACATGTTGCATTTCAAAGTTAGCAAAAGTTCAGTATCTGCATGGAAAGGTATTGTGGCAACTCTCAGCTTTAACTCTATGTGAGTACAGTCAGACCACAAGACTTTTGCAGCATAATGGCAGTTTGACCTCCAAATGTGTGACTGTGTGTTCAAACTGCTCTATTTATTACAAGTATGTGCTATTGCAAGGTCCTGGGTATATAGACACATCCTGAAATGTGTCGGATGTGTCCAGTTTATGCAATCCATTATTTCAGTCATTTGAATATTTTTTTCTAAGTAAAAACTGAATCAGCATACTTATGTGGGTGCATTTTGAACTTTATGAGCTCAGAAATAGGTTGACTGAATTTTATTACAATTCAAATTAATGTATTACTTTCACATTTTATCTTGTTCTTAACTCTTTTTGTTTAATTTTTAATGACAGACCTATAGCTTTTCTTTTTTTTCTATTCAAGATAGTATGACAAGTTTTAGTTCAGATCATATTTTTACAGATGAGCTATAAACCCATGGGATTTATAGTAGAAATGGGGACAAATTCTTAACCACATTGGCACAAACTATGCAGCAACTATCATGACACCTCGGCAGAAGGTGACAGTTATCATCTTTTTATCTTGTCTCCTTGGGCAAACACACATCAACCCAGCTCTTGACATTTTCTTTCAGAAAGAAGTGGAGCTGGGGAAATATGTCATTGTTAATCACCTTCAGATTCTCATATGACATCATAAGGGCGTCTATTCTTTTACTTGTAACAGTGAAATTATTTTGGTGTGATTGCTAAAAAATATTGATATGGATTTTTTTTAATTGTTCACGATAGATATAAAGAAAAAAAAAGCATTTTACGTTATTTGATTTGAAGAGCATTAAATGGAGACATTCTTCCCTTGACACAGGATTAAGGGTGCCAACTTGAACAGAGTTCTTTTTAAATACAAATAAATAAAAAACAGAAATGCCAAAAGTAATGACTTATGTTTTTGGAAATATTATAAATTATCTGTACCTGTAACATAGTCCATAAAAAAAGATCATAACACATTTAGAGGGGAAGAGAAAGAACTGATTTTTCAGGTGCTGTAAATCTGGCTCCTTTCCAAGGCACTGGAATAAAAAAAAAAAGGAAAAAAGTTTGAAATGTTAAATTCTACCAGTGCAGTTTGAAAGATCTATATCTTATTTCTTGTATGTCTGTGATCTTCATAAAATATTCCTTTTTTTTTGTCTTTTTCAAATAATTCCTGCTAGAATTTTACCACAGAATAGGTGTGTATGTGAGAGGACACGTGTATTTTTGTAAATTGCTGTGAGTCATTTCCAAGTTAAGACCTGAAGTCTGCTTAAACATAATTCCTGTATCTCCACTGAAACATGGCAGGAATTTCTTGATGAAGCGTTGCAATTAAAATGCACTGCAAATGAAGTGGCAAATATTGTAACAATTTAATTATTGCCTGTATGCTTTGGGTCTGGGGGAAGGGAACTTGCAGCTTATGGCAGCCAAATTTCTTATGCAAGTTGGTAAATAAATTTGGTTTTTAACTAATGGCAATTTAATTACTGAATTAAATGTAACTGTAGAATAAAACTTTTATTACGGCTCTTAAAGAGCCAAATGTTCAATGAGGCTGCCATCATACTTCTCACCAAATTAGAAAATGCATCTGTACACGTGTGCAAAAACGCCTGCCCCAGCTCGGGTGAAAGGGTGTTAGAAAGTTTCACGACTGTGAAATGAACTTGAGATGCGTTTGAGTAAGTGCTGGGAGATGTTCCTCACAAACATTGCTGTGTCTTTCGTGGGTGCATCACACAGGAGCACAGTAAATTCTTGGAATCATTCTTCAACCTGGACTTGCTATGAAATCAGAGCTGTGTTTTAAATCATATGTCAAAAAGGCATGACAGAAGCCAGAAGTTCTGTATTGTGATTTCAAGAGAATAAGTAATTGTAACAGATGGACTGTGACAAACCAAAGCTTTGATTAAACAAATGCCATATCATTGATCACTAGGAAAGGGAACAAAGAAAATTATTTAAAACATGTGAAAAGGAAAACTGTATATGCGTTAAGGAAATAAATACTTTAGGCCATTGAGAAAGTCTACTTAAAGTTACTTTTGTTGTAATACACAAAACTCCAGCATGGCAATCTAGTTTTTTTGTTTTCCTTTGAGGAAATACTATGCTGATTTAGCAACATGACCTTGAGAGAATAAATGCTTCCATTCTTTATTGTTTTCGTGTTCCAAGATCAAACTTACTTGCTGGACTGACAGTCCATCCCAGAATCTGAAAGCTGATTTGGCTTTGTTTCCTTCTTATCCACTATTGCTGATATTGAAAGCATAAGTATCCTGGTGATAAGTGTTTCAGGAATTACTTTTTCAGAGAAGAACTTTGTCTTCTCAGAGGTCAATTTCATATGGACAAAGTGGATGTATTTTTAAGTATCATACTGTATTTTCTGTGGCCATCTGATATTAAATTGAATACTCTGCATGCTGTATCTGAAGTTAACCGTTTATTTTTAAAATTTGGAGTATTACCATGTTGGAGAATAACTGTTTATCAGAATATTTAATATTGTTACCTTTCTAAAGATTTACAGCTGTAATAATACTATATTCTCTTGTTTTCCATCTTATTTAAACACTGTAAAGTGTATGAATACCCCTTCCACAGTTGTGGAGAAGTACTTTTGGTAAGTAATGAGGTAAGTCATTTATATAGATGGAACTCATTATGCAGAGTTACTTAATGAATGCATCGTGGCATATGTTTTACATTGCTCAAAGCAACTTCATGTCAACATTGCTGCAGTACTAACGTAAAATGGCTGATTAAAGAATACGAGTTAGATGTTTTGATCCTCATATTCAAAATTAAGTTTGGATTTCTAAAAAGTGTAAATGCATTGCTTGGTTAAGATGTCAGTTGTGTTAAATCAGGAATTCTTTTGTGTACTTGTATTTAAGTCGATGCATGTAATTTGAATTAGCAATGCATGAGTCAGACTCTATTTTAAAATCACCCATCAAAATCAGCAAAGTTTGTGTACCAAACCTCGTCTGACCACAATCATATTATTTCTGTATGCATGTGTGTACAGAGGTTTCTTTCTACTGTAGCCACCAGCAATTAATTATCCTGACTGTAAAAGAAACAAACTAGCTAGAAATTCAGCATTCTGAAAGCATTTAATTAGTAGTACTGAATTGGCTTGACTGTAAACTCTGTCATGTATTCTAACTTATATGTGAAAAAACACATTGGAAAATGCATTGATTCAGGATGTGGCCTATAATCAAATGGATGGATTCAATTCATCAGATAAACCTTCCTTTAGCCTGACTGTGCCTTTTGAGGGTATGTGTTACAATATACTGAAAAGGATTTACATTTATAACTTATATTAGGAGACCAGCTATCTCAGAGAGGCATGGTAGTGGAAGTTTTTAGGTGGCACTTATATTTTATCTTATCAGTACACAGTGAAATAATTAATGCACTGACTATAAATTTTTCTTTACATTTTAAGCTCATATTTTGACTCTGTAAATGCAGTGACTTAGTTTCTTTCCGTGTTACTTTTGAATAAGCCGTATTATAAAAAAAGGACTTTTTTTGACATTGATGCTAGTATTTGGAAACTGTTCTCATCATTTGTAAGGTGGGTTAAAATGCCAGCTGTGATGGAATCAGTGACAAAACTGTCATTATATAAGTAAAGCAGAACTTCATGTTGCTGTGTTAGGGTTGTATGGTTTTTTTATATGAACTAATCAGATCAATGGCTGGTTAGCACTTTCTAATTGGTAAAATTATAGGTAATGAGACTTTGATTAAGTAATTTCTAGTGTAAATTTGGGTAATGTATCTTGTCAGTTGTAGCCTAGCTTAAAAGAAACGTCTTTGTTTCCTTAAAACCTGTTTCTGGGTGGCTGAGATCAGTGTGCACCATCCCAACTGTGGAAGAGTGGTCGCTCTGCACAGCCTGCTGGGAAGCACCACCTCTACTGAGGGTACTCCCTCCCCTGGGGAGTGGCAGAAATTAGTTTCTGTGAATTACTTTGCTGATGATGCATTGAAGGAACAATTGCAACCCGCAGTTATAACAGTCACAAAAACCTTCATGATGGTTTTTAGCCGTAACTTTCGTGCAACCATTCCTTACCTGTGTGCCAGTTCGGTTTAATCCATCTGTTTTGTATTCTGAGCTCTGTGGCAGAGAGTTTTTAATTTGTCCGACCATATTGCAATACCCAAGAAAATCAATACTTATATTCCTGTAGAGTTCATTTTGATAAAGTGATACATTGTTCTTCAATAAGTAACAGTTTAAGGCCTTGAAGCTACACATACATATATACGGCATCATTTGCACTTGTTTTCTGTGCTAAAATGGGATGAGACATGAGCCCGACATAAACTTCATATTCTTTTGCTGCAACTTTGGCATATTTAGAAATGCTTATCCATGAAGAAGAGCATCACCTTCTATGTTTGCAGTGCCTTAGAGGAACATCTCAAACCTGGACAAGTTATTGGGCTGGTGGGGTTTGGTGAGTGTCACTCTGCTGTGCATCTGCTCAGGGAAGGGAAGGGGGCAGGAGACAGACTAGCAGATCTGCCTGCTGATGGCAGAAAAGAAGTCTGTGATGAAAGACTGACTCTTGTCTTGCTATGTAGATCAATGTCTTACAGAAAAACCCAAACAAACAAGAGCAAGTGTGTAGACACAGGGTGGCCCACAGCTGGATGTGATCCCTACTCCAAGCTGAGTGCTGCTAATGTCTAAAACGTTTTCTTTCAGCTCCGGTGATAAAAGTCTGTTATTCTTTTGGAATGGGGGGGACTGTGAATTGTAGTGGCCAGATTTGCACAAATAACAAAAGCTACAGTGTTCCAAGAGCTTAATTACAGTGTTATCTCCTTTTGCAAATGAAGACTTTGAGACAAGCCAGAGAGATGACCTACTCCAGCAGAGATGATTTGCTCTGACTGACATGGAGCTTTAGCCTGGGGAGGAACTTTGTGCTCCATGTGTGCCAGAAGTATTACCTGCTGAATAAAAGCCCAAGAGCCTAACGAGGAGACTTGCTTTTCTAAAAGAGGTGCAGCTACAAAAAATAAAAGCAGTACTTAGTGTTGTAATGGATATCCTTTTAGAGAAACCACAGTTCAGTGTTCCAGAGAAATCTAGCAATGGATTGTAAACTCATTGGATTTTATTTTTGGTCTAGCACAGGCAATTATACAGTGTTCTCAATTAGGTTTCCTTTTTGATCTTTCACTGCAGTTATTTCCAAATGACCCTGTCATTTCCTGTGTAGAATAAAATCAGACAAGAAAAGGGAAATGACTCAAAACTCAGCTTAGGCATACAATATCTATGTCCGTGCCACTTAACGAAATTTAAGTTGCTTAAATGTGGCATGTAATTAGTGGAACTTCACGATCTGGTTAATATTCTGTGTTTGATGCAGCTAGCATAATAGAACCACCTTTGTAAAATACAGACAGTATTTGTCTT
>VWZK01000769.1:41748-68540 GCA_013396935.1 Baryphthengus martii | reverse complement strand
AAATCAAAAAAAAAAAAAAAAAAAAAAGGCAAGAAATGCCTGACTAATTTAAATATATTTTATATTAGTTAAAGCCATTAAACCAAATTGCCTGAGGTGATCTCATTGCCTAGGAAAAAAAAAAGGTTAAAACTGAAAGACGTTAGCGCTTGGTTAGATGATAAAACACACGTCATACATCTAACCTACTTTGGCAGTATTTAAAATTTAAAATTTGCCTTTCCAACTATCAAATCCCTTATTTCTCCTTCATTCCAGATCTACAAAGATCTATATATTATGTATGCCTGAATACCTGTTAGAAAACACGACGATACAAGGAATTACTAACAAGTGTTAAGACTACCAAGTAAATTTGTTGCTTTTTTACTGTGACTATTATGAGCAGTTCCCACATTTAGAATGATTACAGGAGCAGCAGTGCTGTAGCTGTTCTGTGGCTATGATCCAAAATAAAATGCATGTCATGCTAACACGGCAGAGTTTTTCAGGAATGTTGTTGCTAAAGATACTGTTTGTTCTTTTCGCTCCTTCTGGAGGTTTTTCTCCCTAGCTGTGATTTAGTGCACCTATATTGGCCTGCAATTTCACAGAAAGCAAAAGGAGCACAGAGTAAATCTTGATGTGTAGGGTTTCAGTGGAGCAATTCCTATTAACACACGTCAGATCTTACAACAGAGATTTAAATTGTTAATATGTGAAATGTGTAGAAGTTTTTATTATTTTCTATTGCTATGGTCAGTTAGCTTATTTTGCTCTGATAGGATGATATAATAGAGCACATCTTTTGGGGTTTTTTTCCCCTCACAATTACAAATCGTACCTTATACTGCAGTTCATGTTTTTGCTGCTCTCTGTTGTGTATTTTTGGATGGAATGAGGGTAAGATCTTTTGGGATTATGTCTGCTTTGAAACATTTTCTAATAAAAATAATGTGGTTGGTAGATCTAGTTTTATTCCTAGTTGCTTTAGCCAGCCTGATGGAGTGATCTGCTATTTTATGACCCAGATGACTAGCTAAGTTTGACTTCTTGAAATAGTAATGTACAATGTAATTTTCTTTGGAGATGTCATAGTGGGTCAGGTTGCAATAAAAATATTGCAGATTAAGTTTAATGGCAGTGCAGATTCAGTATTCTAGCAGTCACTAGATACCATCCTCTGTACTTATTGTTCCAGCACCGTTTCCAGTAATGCCTTCTTTCCATGTACATGTTACTTTCTGAAACATTCAGCTTTCGGACTATGTCTCGTCTTTATCCAATTGTGGGTTGCATTTTTTTTTAAAGTTTGACCAAAATCCCTTCTGTGTTTGAATTTAAGGGGGTGGGTAGGAAGAATATACTATCTGAAAGCTAATAAAGTTTTTTTTCTGATGGCAAAAGACCTGAAGTCTGGGATTTGACTTTGATATGTAATACCCATTAGGTGTCACATATTTAGATTGGTTAATCAATCACTGTTTAAACAAATTTGCTCGGTGATTCCTTGAGAATTGCACTTTAAAGATGTATGAAACCAGAACATTTCCAGAAGCGTATCAGTTCACACTAGTGAGACTTGTTCCCCAGCTAATGGAGAGCACGATTTTCAAGGCTTAGAGGTTTCAGTTATTTGCAATGCTTAAAAACCACTGAGTTGATTTTCTCTAGCTTTGTTTTGTAAACTTCACCATGGCAAAGACATCAAGGCTACTTTGAAGGAAATAAGAGCATAGGACTGGAAGGGACCTCAATTGTCAGCTCTAGTGCCACTTTCTCCTAGGAAAACATACACGATCCTCTTCAGAAGCTTGTGAAACTGCATCTTAAAAAGTTTTTTTTTGTCTTTCCACTTCCGGTTAGAATGCTGTCCTGGTGCCTGGCTCCTGCAATGGTTACAAAACTTGTAGTTTCTGAGTGTATTCATGACAAGACTACATGTGTTTGTCCTGGTGCCAATTTGTGCCAGTATTGACCTTTACTTCTTGCTCCATCCCCAGTGTTTGTTCCTTCAGTGTGTAAAGAGCCAGCAATCTTATTGTCAGCCTTCATTTAGCTAAACTAGAAAAGCCAGCCTCCTCTAATCTGTGCTTTCAAGGGAAGCTTTTGATACCTGCCTTCTTACATATGTACCAGCCTCTCATCATCCTGATGGCCTTTTGCTGTAATTGTTCTGCTTCAAAGCAGTTTTGTTTGAACATAAGTGACCAACCTGACATAATATTGTTGTTGAGATAAAAGCAAAGCCTTGTACAATATCAATAGTGCTTGCTTTTTCTCTGCTGGGGATAGTCTACACGATAGGTCATTCAATCACATTTCGTACCTGTATCATGTGGCTCTCTCATCGTGGGTCTACTCCTTTATTCCTGCATTTCCCAGCTGAGGTACTCCCAGGGCACAGAAAGTTTAAAAAAAAAATTATGTCCCCACAACGTCATCTTCCAATTTGCCATTGAATACAAGAGTGAATAATCTTCAAGGTCATTCAGTCCCATCCATACAATCTTCCTGCCCTCTCCTGAACGGATCATGTCTCTCGCATTTCTTTTGTCTAGGAAATTTGTTATCTTATCAAATAAGCTATGAAATCAGTCTGGTCTTGTATATCTTTGATAAACTGACGTTGTGTTATATCCCATTTTTCTTTAATTTCCAAGTCCTTATTTATGTTTTCCTTCACAACGTGTTCCTCAAGCCTTTACTGCTGTGAAGATCAAAACTACAACTTCAGGAGTAGGTTCATTATTTTGCGATTATGAGTGTTTAAAACTGGCAAACTGATACGTGGTCTTTTGATGTCTGAGGGGAAAGTTTTGATGTCCATTACAGAAGCGTGTAGTACCCAAGACCGGATTACTGAATTAAGCAGCTGGAGGGCCAGTGGGTTTTGTGGCAAAAATCACTGATATTCAGTCCTTTCATCTTGAAGCTTGCTAAGGCTCTAACCAGAGAGATCTTGGAGGACTTGTGATTAGCCTGAATGAAAAGTGGAGCCTGTTGAAATTGTATGCAGTGTTACTTGGAACTATTTTAAGCATATCTTACAGAGCAGAAACCACCTTTGTTTTTCAGAGATTGTCTTTGATATGCTCAGTTGCCAGTAGTGGAGATATACTGACCTTTGACAGTTAGGTTTCCATATAGGTCATGTGCTGATGGTCTTCTACAGCAATTTAAATATTCCTGAGTTTTGAAAGCCAGAGAGAGCTCCAGAGAGTTAGTGGAACTTGCAAGGTGATGCTGAATACTTTTACAAATCTTGGTTTAGAGAATGAGTGACAAAATGTTTTTTAAGTTTGTTTCTTAGGAAACATCAAATACAAAGCAAACCTGCTTTTTAATTCTGTAACATGTGTGAAGTCATGAAAGTAAAAAATCATGCAGGAAAAATGCCAAGTAGCTAGCACAGACTGTACCTTCAGTATGCTGAGCACTGTGGTTCTAACCCAGCCAGCGTTTAAACAAGTGCCTTTTTTTTAAGCACTTAGGAACCTGTGTTTCAATGGACCTATTAACATACATGACAAAATAATTGGAGCTGAGCAAAGATCAGGAATTTTGTTTCGTTGAAGATTCTGACATTCTTGCAGTTTGATTTAATTCCAGTTTAAAACAAAAAGGAATAAACACGTTTAACAGAATTGCTATTCTTACATGTCTCTGTTTAAAGTCACTCACACCAAAGCAGTGCTCTTGCAGACTGTTTCAGAGCTCCATCTCCATCCTGGCACCACAGAGCATGGCTGGCTCTGCTGGAGCAAGGTCCACATGGTTCTGGGCTCTGCAGGGTGCCCTCAGCTCTGCATTGGGCTGGTGGCCAGGGAGCTAGGAATCCGGAGAGCAGGTTGCTGGGTCAGCCAGTATGACAAACCGTGTCCAAAGAGCATTGTACCTAAACTGGTGAGAACATGATGGCATGTTGGTAGAAAGCAAACTCCTTCCTAATTTTTAGGTAGTTGAAAGAACAACATTTCTAAAGAATCTGCCAAAAAAGCCACTGTTTTAAGTGTTAAACTCTTCCAGGTTACACAGCATGCGTGGATCAAGAAGTTACTCCAGAAGGTACTGTGTTCCATTCATAGTTTACCAGTTCAACTTTAGCTGTCTTTTATTTTTTTAAGTTGTTTGTCAGCAGGTACCATTTTGGTACTTGCTGCTCCAGTGTGACTTTCTGGAGACTGGCTTGCCAGAGCAATTGCCCTATTTCCAAAATTTCCTGCATCGTTTTTGTTAAGTGACAGGCAAAGATCCATGGACTTATACCACAGTGGACAACTGGTTTTGTACCCTCTGCCTCTATCTGCAGCTTTTCATCATCTTGAAGATTAAATTGTATCCACAAAAGTGTCTGTGGAGTGGAAAAGTGAATGGATATTTCATGGGAATGTATCCCCATGAGTGATTATTTATGTATTGAATTCATGCATCTCGTGACCTTATGCTATGAATAGCATGTTCACCTTATTCATATAGATAAACATCATGGCATTTCTTTACTGTGGTGATTTATAATCAATACACATTTTTATATTTTTTTTTTATCCTTTTATTTGGTGTTATAAGAATAGAAGTGTTTGAAGTCCAAATAACAGACAAGTTTCCCTTTTTAGAATGCACCAGAAAGTTTGTATGTTTTCTAATTTCACCTTGAATTTTACAGCTTGTCGTAAGATACAGCATGATGTATTTTTACTGAACATTGAATCTGATGTATTTGAATATTTAATTCGTAAAACATTATTTTGATTTCCTACAAATATGCAAAGCTCAGCAAACTGCAGTGTTACTAATTAGAAAGCTGAGTTTTATAGAATGTCTGGTTGGTACATGAGGTAAATTATATTGCTACTTAGGCTTACATTTCATAAACCTTAGCTAGGAAAATTGTTTAAATTTCAAAGAAAAGATAATAAATAAAATGAGGGCATAGAATATGAATATGAACTCTGCCTTTATTTTGTTAAAGCATTCAAAGTTAAATAGTGGTGGTCTGTTAACAATCTAGGGCTATTTGGCAAGTCTTTAAACTTACTCAATAATCAAAACATAAAAGGACAATGGAAACTTTTCACAATAAAAGAAAAAGGAGTTGAGTACAGAAACCAAATAAATTATTCTCTGCTTTTTCTTGGTAAGGAGGTGAACTTTATAGGAAGGGCAGCAAGCTCTGAGTTCGGGTTGGCTTTTCCTGCCTTTGTTGTAAATTACATCTGTCTGTGAAGAATCCTCTCCAGTTACTTGGTGGTTCATGGCTACGAAGGAGGTGTGCGTGTCTATCTGCAATGGAGCAGCGAGAGACAGATGAGGGGGAACCTTCTTTTAATTTTACTGTGATTTTTTTTGCTTAGGAAATGGCAATTCCTCGCATTGATTTGCCTTGCTTACTAAATATACAAATGGATAAAATTCCTAAGATCCCAGCTGTGTATGTAGCATATTAACAAAACAACCGTTTTCTTCAGTGTGTGTATTATTTGTTCGCTGTAGCTTGCTAGGCTTTTGAAAGACTTTGACACCATTTAGGTTTAGTGTAATCAAATTCAAAATGTTTTTATTGGGGCTTGAATGGGGAAAACATTTGGCAAAGGAGTGGACTTTATGCAAAGCATAGCTCTTGATTCTTTCATCAGAATCCAAATACGCTGCAATGATATTGTGAGGCACTAGAAATACTGGAAGAAGCTGCCAAATGATACTGGAAAGAGAGCCCTGTAGTTGGGCTTAGTGCACTCCTTGTGTCCTCCTTTCCCTGTACCTGGTGTGCACCTAAGGAAAACAGGCTGCGTACACCCATGTGCAGCTATGAGGGTAGCAGAGGAAGGGTCCAAGGCCAAGTTCCTCTACTGGTTCTTTCACCATGTGATCCTGAAGCAAAAGTCATTTACAGGTTGCTAGCGACAGAGCAGAGGGGGAAATTATCCTTCCCATGTTTCATGATTGAAAACTATTATCAGAAGTGTTTTATAGTTTGGCTTCCCATTGAACTGTGGAAAATTCGGTAGTGAAGTCATCCTGAATCTCCTCTTGACCAACTTCAAACATCTGAGGAGGAGTACATAATTATTTATACCTCATGTTTGTTTTTTCTTACTTGTAAGGGTGGGCAGAATCTTTGGCTGACCTTAAGATACTAAAGTGGTGATTATTTGTATGAACTTTATTTGCCCTCCCCCTTTTTTTTTTCTTCCCCCAGACTGAATTCACCCTCAAATTTTGTCTTTGTCTCCGATTGCAAAGAGAATGCTAGAGCTCCCACAGTTTCTGCAGAATCACACTGCAGATGGGGCTGTGTCCAGGGTAAAACCCAGACAGACGTGGACATTTTCAGCTGAAATACACTAACATGGTGCTCTCCACTTTTTATGATGAATGACCCTGCTGGTCTTTTTCATTGGTTCTACAAGGATCTAGCAGAGCTGTAAAAACATATTGCAGAAAATATTGTTACTGCTCTGACTGCAGAGACTGTTTTGCATGAATTAGACGCTAGTACCTGTGTTGCTCTATTGCCTTCGTGTTAGCATTTGTGAGCTTGCAAAAAGTTTTGTTGCCTGTTCTATTCAAATAACACTGTGCCAGGAACAGTATCTTCTGTGCAGTTGCTCTGTGGTTTATTTTGACTATCTGTATCCACTTTGGCTTGTGAATGCAGCCTAAAGAAGTGGCAGCAATTCAGAGTGATAAAGATGAGTGTTGCATGCTTCATTTATAGCATGACCATGCAAATATGGTCTCAGAGTTTTGAAAACATCCCATGCTTGAGAACTCTTGAAATGGGGATTGATCAAGGCTACAGGTGATTTTCAGGCGCTGACAGGCTGGGTCTGTATCTTTAGATCCACTGGCCTTTGTGTGTTGTGAATAGATTTGCAATACAGTGCAACCATCAGGAACACCTGTAGTACTCTAATAAAATGGAGGAGTGATAGTTCCTGAGAGCTTATTCTACTTTGAATATCTGCCTAATGTTTTCTCAGTTTTTCTTAGTATTCATTTTGTATTCATGACACCCATTTATCATTTTCATCTCTGTCTGTTATACGTTTAGGACTCTTAAAGGTTTTCTTTTCTTCTAAGGAAGATGCTTTGCCAGCTTTTTGTATGCTCCAGGATTTAGAATGTAGTTGAAGATTTACATCTGGAGAAATGTTAAATTACCTGTAATGATCATATTTCAAATGAAGTATTTAAAGGTTTTACCCACACTTAGGCTTGTTAAGAGAGACTATTTTCAGTTTTTAGCATTAACGTTGCCCTTGCAGGCCTAGACTAAAAGTGAGGGCTAAAGGCTAGGTTGCTGAATTTCTTCTTCTGTCTTTTTTCTCTTCTTCTTCTTTATTTTTTTTCTAAATGTCTTACCTATGATGCATTGTGGTGCCCTCCAGTGGGATTTCTTAAAACATCATTAGGTTTGTGTCCATTTTGAGAATGACCCTTTGATTCTATTGATGGGTGCATGCATACTGGTGGGTAACTTCATACTGAACCTTTCATTTCTGCTTAATAATCACATTTGGAGTGAGAAATCAAGAAATTGTCAGGATGGAAGGAGCCAAACATTACTCATTTTGCCATGACAGAGATTTTATCTTTTGTCCCGCTCTCCTTGCTGCACTTGCAAACATAGCTCTCTGAATTACTGAATGTAAAAATAATATCCTTTTCTTTGCAACCCTGGCACAGCAAACACAATAGGAGAAGTTAAAGACAGGATTACAATCTTATCTCTGTATTTCCTAAGTACTACTGGTTTGACTTCAGTTCCTACTCGTGTTAGTCATACTGTTTTTATGGCAGTGTGTTTAACTGACACTCTTTGTTCTGATCAGTCCTCAGTTAAATGGGTAAATAATAAAAGAAAGAGAGTACATAATCAAATTACCAGAAGTACTTGGTCAGTCCAAGCATTACTGGAAGTTTGTAAGGAGAGGAAAGAGCAGGACTTTGGTATCAGAGGTATAAAGGCCAGGCCTTTAAAACTGACAGTGCAAAGACATTGCCACATTGGCACATTTTTTGTGAATTTAAATTACGTATTGTGTATAATCAGAATCAGAGCAACCTAAAAATCGTACAGCGTGGATAGACTTTATTAATTTTGGATACAAATGACAGATATTAGACAAGTTGAGAAGTCTGACAGACTAGGAGAATCTTAATATTTGACAAGTACAAGATAAAATAAGAACTTGTCTTGTGGATTTTTATTTTTTTTCATAGTAATGGGAACATTATGTAAACTAATAAGCAGCAAAGCATGTGCACTAGAATAAAATGTAGAAGTCTGCGGTAAGGGAGCTTGTTTAGGAAACAGGAAAGTTTAAAGACAACATTAAACAGGCAACAGGACATCGTGTATTTCACAGGGGACGGCGGGTTACTCTGGGAGTTGGGATTTAGACACTGAAATTTTCCAATTCTTGATTGCCATTTTAATACATTTACCGCTTTGCAGTCCATAACATGAATTGTTCTTGTTCCACTTCACAGTGAACAAATGCAATTAAAAAGACTACTTGCTTTCTTCCTCAGCACTTATCTGTTAATATATTACCAATTTTAGAAGCAAAATGAATTGCTTAATCAGGTAGGTGTCAATAACTCCAACCTACACAGAAACATAGGATATGATTATTTTTATTTTCTCTTTCTGCCCAATCAATTGTGGAAGAATCGGTGAAGGGTAAAGAAAAGGTAGCATGACTGTTAACAAACTACACCCTGCTCTGCGGAGTTCCGATGCCACCATGACAGCAGTGGTGCCGTGGGGTGTTACAGCTTCGTTTTTCCATTGGGGGGCAGATGGACTCTGTCAACCAGGTCCCTATCAAGACCCAATGTACTTGAGCTGCATAAAAACTTCGATGTTCCACTAATATTCTGTTGAACTCTGTCTTCAGGGAACAGAAATTTCTACTCATCAGTGAGAGCTTGAATTAGAAAATTAAAGACATTTTGGAGATTTTGGACAAATTCATCATGGGATAATCCACGAAAAGATTTTTGACATCTGCACTTTTACTGTGGTAAATTTTGAGTGTGCAGTTAGGATTTACAACCCAGTTGAGATATCCTCAATCTATTGTACTCCAAGTAATTTCAGGGGATCTACTGGGATTGTATTAAAATAGACACTACATTACCATGGTATGTCATGTTAACAAAATAGGGCCTCAAGCTGAAAACTATTAAGTTCAAGAATATTCTTGCAAAAATGCAAACATCCCACATTTACAGTTGTCTAAAATACTGCTATAGCTTTGTGATGTATGTTTATGTACAAGTAGAGTAGAGAGGTCTGTATTAGTTCGTCATGTGGATCACTCCCGAATAATACTTTGTATCATTTAAACTAATTTAGCTTTGTATTTTCTATGGCAAATTAAGGAGCCTAGTTAATTTTCATCATGAAGAGAAGGTTGCTGCAGTACTTTTGCAATATAACAGAAGTTATATTTGTTAATATACTTTGGGAACATTTAAATTCTAATCACGCAGACCAAAGGGAATTTCAAGTAATGACAAGTAAATTTAAATTACACAACAGTAAAGGCTTTCATACCTTTGAAAATATTTCAGCACTGGCTTTTCTTCGTTCGCTTTGATTATGCATGATCACAGCAGGAGAATTCTATTGCTGTTGCCATAACTTCTAAAGCATAACTGTGCTAACATGAAATATGTGTATATATAGGTACATTTGCCAACTTGTTTTAATTTTTTCATTTGCTTTCCACCTCCTGTACTGGGAGGGGCTGCTGATCGCTACACTGGCTGAGGAAAACGCGGAATTGTTGCAGGAGAAAATGGAGATACACAGGCAATATTTGCAGGGGGAAAAAAAAAAAAAAAAAGGTGTTTTTTTAATTATGGTTTCAGAGTGAGGAAAATTAGGTTTCCATCCCATAAAACCTACCTCTTAGACCTCTGAGATCCCTCAGTACACTGGCCACTGTTTGCTGGCCATGCACTTGCAAGTGTCTCACAAGCACTCTGTAAGAGAGTATCTCAATGCCACACAAATTTGCCAGCTCTGCACCCATTAGATGTGACTCTGGATCAGGCCCCACAGGTTGTGTCTGTCGAGTAATCTGACTCATATCGCTCGCTCCTCCTGCAAACTGGGTCTTGGCTGAGGCAGAAATATGCAACACAAGACACTTAGTAACTGGAAGGGAAGAAAATTCTGTCCAAGGAAGTGTTTTCCTGCACTTCTCCATCTTGATGCCCTCCTGCTATGAGACTTTCCACCTCCTCAAAACACCTGCTTATTGTAAAAATGAGAAGGGATAACTAAGCCTCACTGTGACCAACAGTAGAATTCCCCATTTTTTTTTATTACCCTGTTTAACCTCTGCTCTTTTAATCACATACACTGCAGAAGAAAGGGGCTGTGCTTTAACAGCTTGTCAGCCATTAAGCAATGAAAATGTTTAGCTAGAAATCATGCTATCATTTGGAAGTAAACAATAAGGCCACATCTATTTAATTTTTAATAAATTTTGAGCTATGCTATTCTTCTAATTACGTTAATCAGACAGGCTCCAACACCACAAGCCTTAGGGCCTTGAAGTGCATTTTCAATGCTTTGTAATAAAACTGCCAAACTTTGGAAAAAGATGAAATGGCTTAATATTAAACATTTGCTTGATTTAAATTTTACCAACCCATGCACTTTATAATTTCCATTTTTTTCAGTGCAACGTACTACCACAGCAGAACGATCGTAATAGTGATTGTGAGTAAGCAGTCCTTTGGCACAAAGGTTTTGCTTGTGAACAAGATGAATAAAGGGGCCTGGAGTATTGAGGGGATGCTAAAGATCTACAGAGCCTTTCACTTCAAGGTCATTGGTTCAAGCCAAAGTCGTTAAAGACAGAAAGTTAACATCTGACTGCTGCTTCATAACACACAAGAAATGAGTTAGTGTTGTCAGTGGAGACATGGAAAGGGCACGGCCAGTTTGATGACAAGAAATGAGGTCGGACTAAGGCACAGGTCCCAAAATGAGGAGAAATCAGGAGATACCAAATTTACCAGGCTCCTCTTCCCTGGTGTGTGGTCCTAAGGGCTGGATTCATTCCTCAGTCTGGAAAGGTTAGAGAGGTTGTAGCCACCCTACTTGGTCTCATTTAAAGTCACAAACTTAACTGAGTTGAACTGGGTAAATACCAGGTGGGAAAGGATCCAAGGAAAATGCAGGTAGAAGATGGTTTGATGATTAGGTAAGAGTGAACATGGCATGATACTGCTGGGCACAGCACAGCCAGCTCTGAGAGGCCAGCTGCAAAATTGATACACTGACCACTTGTCATTATGTCAAGCGTATAAATCATGAGCAGAAAACCCTTGACCATGGTGTCCTCCTGACTGCCTTCCAAGAGAGTAATTACAGGCTGACAGTGTTAATTCCCCAGTGAAGTTAATCAAATGAGGTTCTCTCTCTTTTGATCAGTTGTGCAGTGGTGGTGTTGTTTAAGGCTTTCTTGAGCAAGCGTTCCTTTTCAGTGATGTGATCCCTTTATGTGAGACTTCTAAGAAGGTTAGGTGCATTTAGAGAAAGGAGTGTGTGTAACATGGCAGTGATTTGTATTGACCATTCCATGTTTAGTTGTCAAATTTAAGTAAATTACTTCTGTCTACTGTTGTAAAAAGTGCATTATTTTTTCCCCTTTATTCTATGAACCGCTGAGATTTTAAAAGGGTACTGTTCTGCAGCTGTCTTTTCTCTTCCTTTGGTCTTCTTGTTGTCATTGTTTGTTTTGAAATCTGGGCTGAGACTGGACCCAGGATGCCTTTGCTTAATGTACATGGGTTTAGTGTGGGCTTTTTACTCGCAACTGTCGTCTGGAGCAGAAAGTATTTTTTGAAGAAACTCTTACTTGTCTGAACTGCTGAATTAGTCTAAGTTAACAGTTGTTAATTTTTAGGTGGTTTCACTTAATTGTAATGTGGAAACTCTGCTGGAAGATTATGTGAAGGAATTTTATGGATGAAATTGTGGTTTACTTGTAAATAAGTATGTGATGCTCGGTGAAAGGCTCTCTGGAACTTTCCTGAATTTTTCATTCAATAACGTTAGCCCGTGTTTGTTTTCATGAGGAAAGTGAAGTTTCAAGTACTTCACTGAAGAGGCTAGATGTCTTTTTGAGTTAATATGTCAAAAATATCTTTATAAAAAATACATTTCATCCCCTAGGTATCCACACATTGCAGGAGTATTATTTCTTTTCATAAAAGATTCCATCTCAATTCACATCATAACTTTATTTTTTGACAGAGACAGTTTAAAACCTTGTCAGGGTTGAAAAAGTAGATAGAGATAGTCAGTTTTTACTGGGGGAAATGTACATATCGACTCAGTGCTCTTTCTGAAAAACAAACAAACAAACGTGGTAATTAATCCCTCACACTGCACCTTGGTTTTTTTCACCTCCAAACATTAACATAAAATTTATTTGACATAAAAATCAATTAGTATTTAAAATTGTTGTCATCTCTGTAAGAAAATGACATAGACTTGAAGTCATACAAAAAAAAATAAAGTTCTTCAATCACAAGTTATGGCAACCTGTGATATTTCTTTGGGGGACTTTTAGGGTTTGAAAGAAAAAAAATGAATCCAACAGAACCTTTACATTTCAAAAATATTATTGCATCAGCTTTATTGGAGAAAAGCTGAAATTGTTCAAATGACGTCAGTAAAACAATTTGGACTACGATTCCCGGAATGCTCGTGAAGCTGACATGTCTACATGTTCTTAAAAAGTCATAATCCATCATTCTGATGCCAGATCAATGGATTATGACTTTCTGATGTCAGATCTGTGAATTAAGGCTTTTTTGAGTACAGCCGACTATCCAGTTATTGTCCCTATTCATATATTATAAATCATTATTCCTCCACCAGGTAGTCAGCAGTTTCTCTTTCCCAGCATTTCAGAGCTTTCTTTTTTTAGCCATTGTAGCGCTCCCATTGAGCAATCAAAGAGAAGAGTGCTGACCTGAGAAATAAAGCTTCTGTCACAGCAAATTGTTGAGGGAACAACATTCATTTCTAATTCTTGTAGTTTCTGTTGAAATAAAGGGAATCAGGTTAGGTGGAAACAAATCTCATCCCCTCCCTGAACGAACAAGCAGTATAATATATGAGCACAAAAGTTGCTGGTGTGTATTGACTTCACTTTTAAGCGCTCATGCCAAAGTTTCTTAAAAATGATCCTTTCTTCTGATAAGTTGAAATGTTATTAGTTTATTTTTTTATATGAGGACAGATCAGCTTCTGATTTGAAGCTGAAATTTGCCAGTGTGCTACCATAAGCAATTGTGTCTATTAGGTACTGTTAAATTGAAATTCCTTTGAATGAATTATTTATAGAGTAATAAACTTACTTCTAATGCAACAAAGTATAAGATAAAAGTAGAAAATGCTTTACTGTAACCAGTTTAGGTTAAACAACTTTATTAAAAGGTATTGGGGGAAAGAAGAGCTATTTTAGGACCTAATCATACATCCAGCGAAGTCATTAAATGAAATGTTATCGTGCTATGTTGAAGAGTTATCTCAACAGATTTCTCAAGCTAAGGGAATTTAGGTCTAGCCCATATGTGGATGAAAAAAAAAAAATCAATAGTATGATCTTGTTGTTGTGTTTTATTTCATTTTACTGGACCGATAGCTCTTCATTGGGATGCAGTTTTCACACTAGATGGCTGTGCATAAAATATGTCCAGTCAGTACATTGCTGGCAGACTTGTCAAAAGGGATGGTAATCGATGAAAAGGACGGTATTATAAGGAAGGTGGTAGAATATGCCTTTTATTAACTCTTTGTTCTGGTCCCGTGTCTGTCACAAGAGCACTGCCACAGCATTGGCTTGTGCCTCAGTTTGTCCTTTGAGTGACAACAGGGATTCCAAACTCTGTGTCCTGAGGACCGTTATGGTGGCACTTTCCTAGAGAACAGATTTATGTATCTCATGTTGTTATTCAGTCAAGGATGTTATTGCAAACCACATCAGAGAGTTGCCGTGGTATTTTGCATGTGCTGTCATCAAGTAGTTGGGGGTGGGGGTGTAATGCTCTATTACTCTGTAGTTTAATTCTTCCTAAAGGAAGACATTGGCTTGGCATACTCCTCTCGTTTCTTATTACTTATTTCAGGAGCTGTGAACATCAGTGGCATACATGCTCTCACCTTCCTTTTCCTGTTACCTCTCTTACATTTTCAAATTTTGGCCATTAAGGCTTCCAGGGTGCTGCAGAGAGTTAGCTGGTTTGTTGGGACAGCACAGAAATAGAGTAGATGATTCTGGAGAAACATGATTTCAAGGGCGAGTGTGAGCACAGGCAAAAAACACCAGTGGGGCTCCAAAGCCTTTCTTATTTAGTTTTCCAGTGTGATACAGCTTTGGAGCCCAGTGCTGCCCATAGGAAGCTCCTGCTGCTATCCACGCAAGGAGGCTGCAACGTGTTTCCCACTTTCCTGTTAAATGCCGTTGGCCACTAGATGGAGACAGGATATTTTATAGATTAGTGGATATACAGATGGTGATCAAACCCACCAGCTGCTGCCTGCGCTTGCCGGGCACCTTGCCAATTTTCTGGCAGTATGTTGACTGGGAAGCAGACAGTGACACGCTTTGATCGAAAAGCTTGTATGATGATTTTTTTGGGATTGTAATATTATTGGGTTTTTTTTTTAAAAAAAAAAGAAAAAAAGATAAAAGAGATCAAGATGTGTATATTGATCAAAGGGTATTGCTGTCTGCTTCCCCATCAGCAACTTCTAATTTATAGAAATCAGATTGCACGGAAAGCAATCAGCAAAGGTTTGAGGTCTTTCTTGTTCTCACTGCCAAGACATGCTGACAAGTGAGAAAATTAAAATCAGAGAAGGTAGGGAGAGAACTAGTAAAACACTGGTTGAAATATAATTATTTAAAGTTCACCATTTTAATAATGTTAGGGCTATTAAAAAAACTCAAATTGCTATCGCTTGTATTGTAAGAGCAGCTTAGATCTTCCTCTGATGGAGCATGTTGCTTTGAGACTAATTTACTATTAAGAGACAAATTTATGTTACCTGTTGTCATGGAGAAATAACCTGTCTCTGGTTTTGGGGACAAGTTTTTCAAAGGTATCTCCTATCAAGTCTCTTTCGTCCACAAGAGGCTGGGCATCCAGTATGATTTATTAGGGTGTATACAGGATATCATGAACACCTGCAAAGAACACTTAAACCAGTCAGTCCTCTAAATGTGAAGACAGTGTGTGCAGAGGGACTGTTTTGAATATGTGTCTATTGTGTTTGGTAAGGTCTCGTCTTCTGAGGGTCTCTAGTTGAGTCTTTTTTCAGCTCTTGGTATCAACTCCTTCTTTAAAAGCCATTTTATTTCACTTTTTTTTTTTTTTTTTTTCCCAGTCCTTCTAGGCTACTTCCCATTGCTCCTGCTCTCCTCTGCACATTGACCCACACCTTCCCTTAGCTGCTGAGTACGTCTTTACTTCCACAGGACCGATGAATTTCTGTATCCCCATCCACCCTGCCTTTCTCTGTACTGCTAGTTGAGCTTTCCAGCCATTAGTGATTTTTCTACTCTCTCCTCCACTTCTCTGCTTGGCAGTCCAGACATATCTGATGTTCCTGCTATGTGTGGTGTTCTGAGGGTTAGATTGAAAGACAGCAGCTTCAGCGTAGGCAACATTATGTTCCTGGGTAGAGCTGTGCTTCCCTTCTGAAGGGAAGGTGGTGCTCTTTGGCCTTTGCTCCCTCGAGGTACTGATGATGGTGCTATTTAGGAAACCTGCCAGGGAAAAGGCGTTGCTAAAAGAAATAAATAGATAAAATGCTTTGACATCATTGCTTCATTTTGTTTTTTCATCAAAAGCTGACACATTGTCTTGATCTCATTGCATAGTTTGCACAAACTTTATAATTGCATTGTCCTTGCCCATTCTTGTAGAAGAGAGTTTCTCAGAAAGACAAAAGACAAGGGGGGAAGAGGAAAGCCTACAGTGTACAATCCAACCCAGTGCTCTTTGTGTTCACTGGGTCTAGAGCCGAGTCAAGATTTTCACTTCAAAGCTGGAAGTATTTTCTCTTGATCCTGACTTTTAAAATTCTGTATGATTGTGGAAATCTTTGAACAAATATCAGATATTTGTCAGTTTTGTTATTTGTGGGTGTGGTAATTTTCTAGATGATGAAGTTAACTTGGAGTTTATAAGGGATAAGGAGCTAAATGTTGGTTTGCTGATTTATCCGGGGAGAAATTATTCGGTAGAAATACTTGTTTCTTCTCATGCTTTGTTTAACTATTTTGAAATGTCCACATTGGATTATATGCTTTTTCACAAGCTTCCTACCAAGCAAGTCAAAGCAGAATGAGATTTATGCACGTTTTCACCAGAAACCATTTCATGCCCCAACAGAAATGGAAATGACTCTTCTCAGAAACCTTCCAAGTTGAAGGTGGGAGGAAATAATCTGAATGGAGATGTTACCTTCTCAAAAACAAGCTCACGTCATCCGAGGTGTGGTTGGCTTTGGCAGGTTACCAAGAGGAAACATACTGGATTTCAAATCACCCACCAAGCCAAGCTGTGCTGAAACAAAGCATTAACTCCTGTGCTCACCAGGCTAACCCTGCCCCTCACCGCAATGGCATCTTTATTGAACCTGGGTGTCAGCGTTGTAAGGGGCAGTTAAAACTCACTCCAGCATTCGAGCTGAGAGCTGTATAAACAGACTTATGAGTGTATACTGGAATAAGGAGGGTATGAAATTCAAGCGTCACATCAGGAAGCGGTGGTTTCTTTTGACTAACGGGCTATGATTAGAATAGTGCAGATTCAAATTATATAGCAATGCAATTGTAAAGAAGTACTGGTATCTTAGACCTGTTGTGGCGTTTTGTGTGCACTGATCAAATATTCTAGGATTAAAATAGACTAGTTTCACATAGAGAGGCGACTGAAAACTGTAACTGAAATTTGGGAAAAAAAATGGCTTATTCTTCTGCACTCCCAAATTGGGAAATGCATGTTAATAACTTAATTTTGATGATAAAAATGTGAAAAATAACTCCCTAAAATAGTGTCCATTTTCTGATAAAATAAATTTGTTTTCCTGTTTGTGATTAAAATGACACAGTAAGATTTTAAAGATTGTAAGATTTAAAGGTGTTAATTTAAAATATGGAAATGGATTTAAAAAATATTGCAGTTCACAGTGAAAGAGTTACCATAACCGATTTGTTCTCAGAGCCATGCCTGTTCTGAGATATTTTTAAGATGTCTAAGTTACTGGTTGTTTTTCTGCATGATTGTTTCCAAAGCAAAATGTGATTCCAATAAAAACAGTAATTGAATTTACAGTCCACAGGAGAAATTGTTGTTTTAACAGAAACTTACACACTCAGGCAAAGACTTTATGTTTTAAGTTTAATAACAAAGAATGCAAGCTCCCATTTTTATGTGATCATATATCCTGAAAATGTAGCTTATTTTAAAAAAAATCTATATCGTAGTTTTTAAATTGTGTAAGCAATTTTTTTTTTCTTCTTAGCTCAGAATCAATATTCCTTAGGTTGTGGAGAATTTTTTTAATGCAACCTTTTAAATGTTAGAGCAGCTTTTTTTTTCTGTAGCATCAGCTCAAGGTGAATCAATATAGCCAGGTCTATTCACATCTGATGCACCTGATGACCGAGCAGAGTTTGGAGAGAGCTGGTGCCTTTGTCATTTGGAGTGTGTGGAGTGTGGGGCAGTTGGGCCAGGGGTTTGTCCATCACGAGTCTGGCATGAAGAAAATGCTGGCTTCAGGGGAAACGGGTAGGAAGGGAAGGCTGCTCAAGAGGGTCAGCAGATAAAGGCTGGAAGCGGGACCTCTGTCCAGCTTGAGGCGGTGATGGTACATTACTGTGTCAACAGTAAAAGTTTCTTTTTCTGCCGTCAGACATTCTCAGCAGGAGCTCCCCATCACTTCTTGAACCCCTTTGGTTTCAGAAGTTTCTTTTAAAGATTTCCTAGTTTTGATGGGGAATCTTCTTGGTGCCTTTCTTTCACGGACATTGCACTCATGCTTAGATAAATCCTGAAGCCTGTGCTTCCTGAGCCAAGGGAAATCTGGTGGTGGAACACGCAGCTCTCTGGACACGTTCCCGCTCTGACTAGTGTGCACTCAGCGTGCCACAGGCCAGCACCCACACTGGAGATAGGCACGTCCACATCAGCAGTGTTTGGGCAGCTTTAGGGCTGACCTAAAGCCCCGTGGAACAGTAACAGTTGGTGAGTCATTGCAGCATCTCGGATGTAACACCTGGAAAATACAGCCCAGGATAGTGCCAACAGTTAGCTGACTTTTACCAAAAGCGCACGCTCAGGGCTGCTGGAGGAATGTGTGGTGCTGTTCATCCCCACTGACTTTCTACAGTGGTTCATGGAATCAAAAAGGGAGTATTTTATATTTCTCATCACCAGGGAGCCTGAGTGAGGAACCCATCTTTCCTAGGTTCCCTGTATGGTCAATGGGAGGGATTGCAGGCTGTGCTTGCTGTGTCCGGGCCAGGTATATTAAGCAATTATTCAGTTCTTGATTTATCTTAGCTCCTTGGACTGTATCTCAAGAGATCCAGTCATCTTTGTGCTTACTATATGGAGGGATTTAGAGGGTTGACAAGGCCCTTAAAGCAAGTATGGTGAATACCATCCTCCTAAGCAATTTAATTCTTCTAGGCTGTTTTGTTGCCAAAGGCACACGCTTTCATGCAAAGTGATTTTTCTGAGAGCATGAGACTGCAGCAAGTCTTGATAAAATGCGTGAAGCCTCCTCCCAGAAAGAAGTAGCAAGATGCACCTGGTCAAGTATGCTTTCACATTTTTATTACCGTGTTTTCAGCACTCATATCAGGTGTTTCCTACAGAAATGGTTTGGAAAGAGAGCTGTACAACAAGGAAATGCAAAGTTCTGGCCTGATAAGATGCATGCCACCAAATATTAGACTGCCTGTTGTACACTGGGTTCAGCAGAACCTACTTTTATGGTTTTCTAATATGGTTGCACAACTTAAAAAAAAAAGTAAGGCTTTTTAAAAAATATTTGTAGATCCAGCTAGATGGTTACTGTTGGAATGGTTCTTGTGTTTTGGGTCTTTTTTTTAATGACTTTAGATCCCTTTGGGGTATAATTGTACAGCCAGAATAGGAGCCACCTGCTCTTTGCTTGCTTGAAGCGTGGCTTGAAGTGGAAAGAGGGACTTTGAAGAGTCCTGCCATGCAAAAGTTGCATTTTCAGGTACTAAAGAAAAAAAATAATAATCCTTCACCCCTCTTCAAAATCTGTATGTATTGACTTTAAAAGGGGTTTGTTAACCTCAAGCATTTAAAATAGTGAGACAGATCCCCAAAAAAAACCATGAATTGCTTAAAAATAATTATTGTTCCTTTTGCTTGAAGTCCAGTTTTTGAGCTTTCAGGATTTATGTTTTCAATCTCTCCTCTGCAACCATAAGAGCTAGACACTAACTTTATTTTTGAATGAAAGCTGAGATTCTCTTGTGTTCCCATAACTCTAGGAGATTTGGAAGTGCTAAACACAAGGAGAATTTAGAGTGACCATTCCAAGGTGAATCATTTAGTGATGTGTCCTTAGCATGGGAGCCAACTGGGGATTATTATTTTTTTTAATGTCTCTTATTTTGTCTTTCTAAATAATCTCTGTATTGGCGGTAATAACTGGAAGCTTGGTAAAAGCGGAAGTAGATGACTGCAGCCCAGTAAAATCGCTTTTAAAAAAATTATTATTATTCTTATAGAATCTAGGTATTAAGGGCATTCTGCATTAAGATATCTCTAGAGGGGAAGGCTTTGGTTGTTTTTGTAGAGACACTCTTTTCTACTCAGTCAAGCATTAAAATTGACAGCAGTTCCTAGAGTAGCAAGAAAATCCAGGTTGTTGCCCTCATAGAGTTACTGAAAACAGTAAGAGGATATGTAAATGCTTTAACTTCAAGGAAAAGTATTTATAATGGTCACAGTGTGTTTCCTTACAATAATTTATGGGCAAAATGTAGGAAAGGAGGAACAGAAGCTATAAATAAGATTCCGTATGTAAACATAATGGCAGTAGCAAATTCTTTTTATTTAAAAATTAATATTGATGTTCATTAATATAAATTACCACATTTCAGATGACTCTGATGTCCTTGAGGCCAGATGTCACTGACTGATTTACAGCTTCCTGGGGGGAGGAGTAGATCCTGTTTTGTCAGTGTAGGCACTGAATTGCTTCAGATAGCTATTTCAGACGAGATTAATTACTGATGTATCGTCAACAAAGTTGATTCGCATCTCAGCTCAGAAATGTGGAAAACTCTCTTTAAAACATATTAACTTCAATTCTGACATGCAGGGGAGGGAGCATCAAGCATACCTTGGACTTACTGAACTTAGGTCTCATTTAAGGAGCAGTGGTTTGAAAACTCCTGCCCAGAAACATGCACCCAGAATTCCCATGGGCACCAGTATCGACTGGGGAACATCCTTCATAAGCCAAGTTTAGTTCCTCACTGATGTTAATTTTACTTTAAATATGAATACAAATGTGTACAGTGAAGGTGTTCAGAAGGAACTGCCATCTTAGTCACACCGCACAGATCATATTATCTGGATTAAGTTTTTGAGTCCTTCATAATATTCTTTGGACCTTGTGTTTAGTGTTGCTGCACAATAGGATGACAAATGTGTTTGCAGAGCTATCAGCAGCCTCCCAGGAACCTCCTGTGGGAATGCTGGTAGGAGCTGCCTCCAAAGGCAGGTATGATTTGTTGTGTTTGCATATGCTGGTAGGTTAAAGAGGGGTGGGGGAAAAAAGGGCAAGCTGATTTGAGTCAGTGTGAGACTGCATCTCTCTGCCCGTTAGTTATTCGTTTGGATTCACCCATGTGAAATACAGGCAGTTAACAAACCATGGCTTGTAAATGCCTTTTATTCCAGCAACTGAAATTCAGCATATTTGTAGGTGTGCAGCTGGGCACGCTTAGTGTGAGTGGCAGACCAATGTAAATCCTGTATTAATTATTTTGTTTCGTAGCAAATCTCACAGAGATAAATATATATATATGAGACAGAAGCCTGTGCAGGTCTCAGCATAAGTTCCGTGGCATACAATTAGAAACTATACAGATGATAGGAATATAGAGAATAACACACAAAGAACATCCTTTTTAAAATGCATCTGTCATTCATATAAAAGTAAATCCATATCCGTTGAAAGGCTTTTTGAAAAAGGTTACAAGGGTTTAGAAATGGTCCCTGCTGAACGTGGGATACTTTTTTCAGCCCTTACAAATAATTATGTTTCAATGTTTGGTAAGATTAGCTACAGAGAATTTATGTTAGCCCTCTGCAGAGGAGTACAGAATTTCATATAATATCAAGCTGAAAAGGTGGGTTTAAAGTGTTTCTGTGATACAAAAGCCTTGTATCAAAGAGGCAAATAAATATCCTGCCCCTGCAGTCCCTTTTCTCATTTATGAAGTAAGTAAGCATCAACTGTAAATTCTAATTTTCAGCAAGTATGTTAGTAAATCCAAACTGACCTTGACCTTAGCTTTGCTAATTTCCAAACTAACTCTGATATTTATTCAGGGAGTAGATTGTTTCCCTTCATACCACATCCATAAATACTGCAAACCTTTCCAATGACTTGAATTAGAGTGTAAGTAAATAGCTGGTTTTAATCTACATAATATTTTGAGAGCAGACATTCTGTGCTATGATTATTAAGATATACCCAGCAGCCATTTGTATAACGCTAAAGCCTCTTACATATATTATTAAAAGTAATGCTATCAGCCAGGGCTTGTTTTCATGCCACAGAAACTTAAATAATAAAATACAGTGTAGATAAAATCTGCAATAATAGTAACTTAAGCAAAATTAATTTAAGTGACAGATAACATCTGGGGGGAAATGTAATGGTATATTGGTAAGTTATGCAAACCTAATTTTATAACAACTACCACATCTGTGGAACTCATTTATTAGAACGCTTTACCAATCTTCTTTCCTACCATTATTCCATTTTAGAAATTTTCCTGCGTGCCATTTTATTGTCTTTGGTCTGCCTACATTTGTAAAAAGGTAACTTTCTAGCTCTCAACAAGAAGAAGAGTAGGTGGGTTTAGGTATGGAGCAACACAACACACTTTATCCTTCCCTCTCCTTATGCACACTTTGACTGGAAAGAATTCCAGCGTACAAATTGTGACATGGGGCTGTAAACTGAGAGCAGCTTTTGAACACTGACTACAGTCATCCGCTGCGACTCCGCCGAGGTGTGATGCAACTGGGCAAGAGCGGAAAGGTGATGCTGGGTGAAATTTCCCACGGTAGCCTCTGCCAAAGGCCAGGGCGGCCACCAGCCTGCTCGAGCTCATCCAGCTCCAAGACGCCCTGTGGCTCCCCACCACACTCAGGAATTTGTAAGAATATTGCATTTCACTTCTGCTCCCTCCAGTCTCTTTCAGAGCATCCTTTTGTCTGCGGCTGACAGGGATGTGCCATCTACACTTGGGCAGCTGGCTTGCTGTTTCCATGTATTTAAATTCTCGTGGACATGTTGCACTGCAACAAGCAGGGAAATATTGTCAATTAATTTTAAGGCATTATCATCTTCCCAAACTGTTTCTCACATTTTGATAGTTGTATTGATTCAGGAGGACACTTTGAATAATACGTCTTTGTCATAGTGAATAATGCTCACATAATGACAAACCTTCAGGAATCAAAAAAAAAAAGTAGGATTAATTTTTTTAATGTGGGTCAGTGGAAGTAATTCACATAAATTTACTCAGACTTCAGAAACTAGCAACATTTTTTAAAGCCAGTGTAACTGTATAAAACTTACAGTGTCTATTCTGTTTTTAAATAGATTTTACTACAGAGCCATTAGTGCTATTAAACATGAGGTTTTGTTCAAATGAAATACAAAGACTTAATTGTATTTTTTAAAGGAAAGTATTGCATCAGAAGGATTCATTTAAATATGTTTGTTGGCTTCGGGCTCTCACCACAATTCATTTGTTCTGATTTTCCTCTGGACTTGTTAAGGACACAATGTATAGGAAGGAGCAATGCAGAATGCCGTTTTTAGGTCACTATATTTTGGCTGTAAACTGTAGTTATGCTCATAAACTTGTTACTGAACAAAATACTTCATATTCTACATTGAAGTTTCACAGTCTTTTTAAAAAAAAACTTGTGTCTGCATGTCGAGAAGATGATGGTTCATTAGAGAGACTGCTGTAATTTAGTTATTTCTTAATGATCCAAGGGTTATTATTAGACACGGAACAGATGAGTAAAGAATGGCTCTCTTTAAAAGGATGCAGTGAAGTAAAAATATTATTCTAAAACAGTACCTCTGAAAATCTTATCCACGATACAAAAATGTATTTGGTTAGCCAGGAATTGATTTTTAAAACTCACTCTAGTTTTTTACATTATTTCATTATTTGAAATTTGGACTGGAGGGAATAAATAGAATAATGATTTAATCTAAATAAAGAAAAACTTTTGAGTGAATAGTTAACTAAGTAACCAAAAAAATGTTATTTCAAGGAAGCAGGAAGTAATTGTGAATTTTCATCCAATTCAGCTAATATTTTTAATAAGAATACATAAGGCAACAAATCAGAGAAAAGGGAAATATTTGCTAAATAGAAAGAGCTCTAGGGTGTTTTTTTAAAGTAGAATTTGAAAACAAAGCTTTTTATTTTAGGAAGAATAACATTCAGCTAAACTTAAGGCTTTTTTCATTTTAATGCAAAACCTGAACTTTATGGTTATTCCTTTTGTGAGTCTGTTGGCGCTAGCACAGTGCTATAAAATTTCAGTCACAAGCGATACAGGAAAATGCTTCTGTAACACCTGGTTTTCTCCTCACTTAAATTCTAGAATTCTTTCTGTCAGACTTTTGAGTTCTTATGGGCTGATGCTGTCTGCCTTTTTTTAGTGAGCTCACATGAGAGGAAATCTTGAAGATAATGACAGAGTCTAATCATAACTTCCAAAAAGCATTTAGAACTATTTTTAATGCAATGAAGTCCAATGGCTATGTGTCAAGACACTGTTTATTTTCAACTCTTGCTTCGCTTTTGCAAATGTACACAGCCTTTAACATTTTCAGCATGTTTAGCTGTAGCAACTAAGTTTAAATAACCAAATATCAACCTTCCAATGATTTCAAAGGTATGAGGAAATTAATTTATGGGAGCTGCAATTACACTGATGTGAATTAATGTAGTTGACTTACACTATCCAAGCAAAATCATGTTTCTAAGAGCTGACTCAGAGATGGAACATCTGCCTGGTATTCTTGGTGGGCACCTCCCGTGGTGGAGGCCCCAAACATATCCTTTTAATATTACATTCCCTTCCTTGCTTGCTCAGAAGTGCCTTTTGTTACCCCATTTGGCATGGATGTTCCTTCATCCATGGGGTTTTTTAAAACAACACAGAACCTTGTTCCTTTAGAGGACTCGGGGCCACTTTCTGCACCGTTCACGAGAGCCCTGAGCTTGGACTGATTGCTCATCCAGCAGCAATTATAATATACAAAAATATGTTAAAATCTTTTTCTGGGAGCCTTACACAGTGCAGTGTCACTGCAACCTGACTCCAGCTGACTGCTCTGATAGAACAACCTTGTGCTTGGTGGGGACCTTTCATTCCAAAATGCAACCAGAGCCCTGTTCAGAAGTGACAGATTTGCATTGGGCAGGTCACCTCAGCACTCTGTTTGCTAAACTTAATTATCTACACAAGTAAGAAGAGCTGCAGTGTTATGAAATTACGAAAATCATCTCTTCTTTCCAAGTGTTATAAAGAGGCCCCCTTGAGATGCAGCTAGGAATTAAAGCTGATCTATAATCATTTTCAGTGTGCTTCCCAGTTCTGAGCACCTGGCTAGTAACAAAAAAGGTATTGTGTTTTTGTTGTTGTTTGCCAGCCATTTCATTTCCATTAAAAAAAAAAAAATCTGCAATAAACCCCTGAGCAATAATTAAACCTGAATTACTATTTTTTTCCTTTTTTTTTTTAATACTGCTAGGATGTGATTGAACTTGTCCAGGCTGCAGTTCCCCCCTTCCCTGCTCTGCTGGAACAAGAGAAATCTTCGGATATCTATTCATCGTTCATATCATCCCCAACAGCTGCAGAGTCAGAATCTAAGGTACAGAGTTTTGGTCCTTTTATTTAAAAAAAAACCCCAAAACTAAGCTGTTTTCCTGTGAGTGTCCTACCTCGTTTATTCCCATTGGAGCCCAGCCACTAATGACAGAATATAGCAAGCATTCTCTTCTAAGATAGAGTGACATTACTTCTAATACATTAATTAGCCAGCAGAGGACACTTATTTGAGCCAGCAGCTCGGGGCTCTCACCCCATGCAGCTCCATAACCTCGGGATCTGCCCAGCCTGGTGGCCTCAGTCCGAGCAGGAGCTCTCAAAGGCTGGCTCCATGGGTTGTCCCATGTCTTTGTGCTGAGGCACTTTGGCCTGTCGGAGAGCAGGAGGATGTTCTCACAGGTGTCTTGTGGTTGGTTGCTGCCAGGCATCTGATCCCAAGGGTGACCTGGAAAAGCCCTGTCCAGAGGCAGAGTCCTTCCAGGCAGATGCTGTGGCTGCTGTTGCTGCTGAAGATCAGATGTCCGCGGCGGATGAAATCCCGAATGAAATTGTTGGCAACCTTGAGGTACTATTACTAGAGAGCTTTTCGCTAATTCTGTCTGTGGTTAATTAGCTAGCTCAGCCTTAGTGAATATAAACTGTATTCATACTAAAGCTGGCAAAAAGCACATCCGTATGCTGTAAAAATGTGAATTAGCCTCTATAAATAACTCCTGGTTTAGTCAGCTGACACATCGTAGGATAAAAACCATGCAGCAATGTAACAACATGTATTTTCAGCATGACTGTATGTTAAGAAACATGGGCCAGATCCTGATCTCGGTGACGTCAGTGATAAAATTCCTTTTTAGGGGTTCGACATCAACTGCTGTGACGGAGCATACGCAGTGTGTGCTTGCTATAGGTTGTTAGATGGGTGTACGTTACACATCCCTCAGCTAGTGTAAGAAGTAACATGTTTCTGTCAATTCTCGGTTTCCTTTGTTGGGTTCAAGATGATACAAGAGCTGCCTTGATGGACCAGGTGAGGGTTCAGTATGTGGTCTATAGGTTCTGAGGAGTCCAGGAGTTCTCTCTATGGGCTTCATGAAAAGGAAGGAAGCTATTGTTGGTGGACTTCAGTGTGTTGCAGGTGGATCTGCTTCCCTACAGGAAGGTCTTCAAATTGCAAGAACTCAGGGGAAAAAAGAAGAGTGTATCGTCTTTGGAAAAAGGGCCAGGTTAGCCAGGAAGCATTTCGGGATATTGTAAGGTCATGTAGAAAGAAAATTAGAGATGCCAAAGCTCAGTTAGAACGTAATTTGGCCAATTCAGTTAAAGATAATAAAAAGTGCTTCTATAAATACATTAATAACAAAAGGAGGGCCAAGGAGAATCTCCATTCCTTATTGGATGAAGGGAGGAACATAGTAACAGAAGATCAGGAAAAGACTGGGATGCTTAATACCTTCTTCGCCTCAGTCTTTAACAAAAGGATTGACTATCCTCAGGGCAACTGGTCTCCTGAGTTGGTAGGCAGGGATGGGGAGCAGAGTACTCCTCCTGTAATCCAAGAGGACGTAGTTGGTGACCTGCTGTGCCACTTAGATCCTAACAAGTCTATGGATCCA
>VWZK01000769.1:0-33915 GCA_013396935.1 Baryphthengus martii | reverse complement strand
AAAAAAAAAAAAAAAAAAAGGAAAGCTAATCAAAGGATAGTTGCAGTGACTCATGTAATTGAGAGTCCCATTCAGATGCAGAACATTAAGCAGAACTTGGAATAAGTTCTATTGCTGAAAGAACAGAATGTAAAATATTTCCAGGATAGAAACAACCTGACTTTTTTACAGAGTAGGCTGCTTTTTAGAGCCTGTGCTGTCACTGCATTCCATGTGAGGCTTGTGTTGGTGCAGAATTCTGCACTTGGTGTTGCCGAGGCCTGCGGGTAGGGGTGGGTGTGTGTATTTTGCCTGTTTATGCAGCTGATTCAAAGAACAAAAAAGTAAAAGGTGAGTTGTTACAAGCACCTCTGCTGGGTGGGGTAGAGGGAGCGAGAGGGGAGACTTGTGGCCTGACAGAAGGTCAATTGGAGGCTATGAGGAAGAATGGTCCATCAAAGTTATTCCCCAAAAATGAGTATGGTCTATCTCCATTCCCGGAAAAATGCTACCTGTTCGTGATGCTAATGTGAATGGAGATTCATGGTGGGAACCTCTGCAGAGTACTCTGATCTACCTTCTAGATGAGCCAGTTCCTCCAGTGTCTGCAAGGAGGGCCTCGGGGGTTTGCCTCCCTCCACTGAGGCTGGTCTATATGAATATTTCAAAGTTTTCATTTAGCTCTTTTTAACCCTTTTTGAAGATGTCTCATACAATACATTCTTAAAATTTGAATCTTGTATCTTTTAAACTCTAGCCAAGGCAATTTCCTTGTCTAACCAGTTTATTTTTATAATTCTGTTGATTACAGTGTAAGAAATGTCATGTCTGGATCTAAGTGTCCCAGGGTCCATCCTTTGGCATTGGCTATGGGTGACGCTTAGGGAAGAGTAGAGGAACGGGACTCCCTAGGCATGATCCGTCACCCGAAGCCATACCCTGCCACTCATCACTGCTTCAGAGAATTGTAGAGCCAAAGTGTACACCAGAACCCACAGTGCTTTGGAATCAAAGGATATCTTCATGAATTTGTCCAGTCCTTTTTTATACTCAGTTGTACTCCTGGCCACCACGCTATTAGTTGGCAATAGGTCCCAAACTTTAATTTTGTATTGTTGGTTAACCCCAACAGGAACAGGTACAGGAGGCTCGAAATTCCTCATCTCAGCAGCTCTCCAGATCCTCAGTTTCATTGGTGGCTTGTGTGTGTTGAGGTGGATTAAGTGGTTAACCACAGCGATGTTGACTTTTCATGTACGCTGGGAGCAGCTGAGCTCCAGGTAAGAGAAATCATGTGTCACTCTGTAAGACTGAGCTTAAATTTCTGCAACCTGCCCTGAACTTTTTGTAATTTCTTTTTGTGCCATATCTAACTTAGATTATCGTCTTCCTGAGCAGAGATGCATCATTCATTCTTTGTCTCTCCATCAAGCGACATGCATGTGGTCCTACCTGAACAGAGAGATATTGACAAAGGGAGGATAAATGACCATCTTTGGTCTGTCAGGCAGACAGCGAATATTTTGCTATTCTAATCATCAGAGTAGCAAGTTTCTTTGGAGCGTATGAAGTCATGAATTGCTATGCAGCTCCAAGAGGAAAAATTTGCCCTTTGATTGTTTTCCAAAGAAATGTTCTCAATTTCTTTTCTGCCAAATTCGTATTACAGATCGTACTAACAAATTTTCCCAAGCCTTCTTGACCTCCTCTCTTCTTCACAGTAGTAAAAGAAATCTCTCTTATCGTAGAGAGAGGTTGAAGATTTTGCTGATTTGGGAACCGAGTGAATGAAACAAGCTTACAAAAATGTAGGCGCCGTGTTGCAGAATGCAGGGAGCTGCACTGAGAAGAAAAATGGAAGTTGTGATCTTTCTGCTCTTTCACAGCGTGTTAGTTAATTGCCTGCTAATGCATTGCCAGGCTGGGGGGCTGCAGGGGCACCCTCGGGTCAAGGCCAGAAGTGTACCTATGGTGCTGGGGAGCCCTCATTTGTGAGGATTCTTTTATTTCTTTATATTTTTTTATTCCCCCCCTCTTCCCCCAGCGAGTCTGTGCCTGGTCTTGCTGACGTAAGACGAGGTAGCGGCAATGCTTAGAGCATTTCTTGGAGTGAAGTGTATGATTAGAGTTGAGAGTTCTCACTGTTTAGCAGCACCCATTCCTCTGTTACTAAATCATCTGTAGAGGTCTGAGTGAGCCTGCCAAGCCTCTAGCCTGAGTCAGGATTTTGGGGTTGGTTTTCTGAATGAGCAAGGTGAGAGAAAGCCACCTCCTCACTACATTTCCCTGCTACTCACAATTACAGTCAGGTGTAATTGTCACAGCACAATTTTGACACCAACACCATTTTTTCACTGGCCTTTTCTTACCAGGTGGCTGTTGGGATAAAAGCAGGATTCAGATTTTGTGTTGGTCTTGCTCTGAGATCATTGCAGCCTTTTTCTGAAATGTCACATTTCAACTTAACAAATTGTGAGTTCATGCGGCTCCGATGCCCCAGAAACCACTTTTGGTAACACACTGTAAAAGCAGGACTGATACAGATCTCTTGACTGCATTTCAAAGACATACCTTTGGATTACAGGGTTGCAGGTGAGACTTTAATTCTGTAGAACTCAGCAGAGAAATAATCATTTGCTATCACAGATTCTCACTTTAGTTTTTTTTTCTTCTACTCCAGTTTTCTGTGAGTAATATAGATATGGGGGCTGGTCTTCTGTTGAAGTAGTCAAATCAATTATTCAGCTGAATTCAATTACTGTCAATGCCAATATTTCTATGAAATTTTTATTGTGTAGGGCTACGTGAAAGTATGTCTCTGTTATATACTACAGCTTGTGATATCATCTCCCAACCATAAATTCTAGGGCTAATTTTTAAGTCCTTAATCTCAATCTTACTAACTCCCTACTCAGCCAAAATACTTCTGGATCTCTTATAGGCATATTTACCTTGGCGTGGCTCGAGTATAACCGGCATGCTTGCGAACTGGGCTGAGGCCCCTGAGGTAGAGGTGCCTCCACACCATGGGGGAGTCCCACATCTGCTGGAAGATCTCTCTGAGCCAGGGCAGAGCTTTAAGCATGAGCCCATCAGGCCCAAAGCAGAAATCAGGACCTGTTTGCACATCTCTGCACTGTGCTCCTAGCAGGTTAAACATGCCCGTGTGTTGCGTCGTTGCGAAGCAAAGTGATTTAGATAGACGCGCATGATTCCTCAGCTCTGTGTCAACAATCAAAAATGAGCTTTTGGATTTATTAGTTCCCAATCTTGCACCTATCTTAAATCATTACCATATAATAAGGACTCTATACAGTGCATTGTCAATAAAACCTAATATTGAGAAGATTAGTGATCATCTAGTGCAAATGGAGAGCACTATAAATGATTTAGAAAATACGTGTCAGACAAAGCTATCTAATACCTTCTAGAGTAGGTTGATACTCATAAATCTAAGATAAATGACCTGTAAAACCACTTAAGAAGAAATAATACTCATTTAATCAGGCTTCCAGTGGAAAGACTAGGTAGGAGAGCAATTCATAAGGAATTATGAAATTTCTTCTAATTCAGTACTTTGTTAATAGAGACCGCAAACCTACATTTGATAAGCAATTTTAGTTACTTAAAACTATTGTTGTAATAGCAGTAAATTATGATCCAACTGAAAAAAAAAAAACAAAACAAAACAAAACCCCAGCGGCTTCTTTTATGGTTTACTGAGCTCTCATTTTTCCAGACCCAGCACTGTGTGTATCAGGTGGAGATATAAAGGGTGTTTCTTGGAATTATGTTCTTGCTGAGTGACAAGGATGGGGTGTTGGGTTGGTTGCTGTCAGTGTGGCTGATCCTGTTCACTCAGTAGGTGTGTTTAAAGCATTCCCCTGGCAGGAGCAAGGCATCATTTACTGGGACAAGCCTGGTTAAAATTATAGTGAAACCAGCTCCTAGTTGTCACGTAGTTGAGGGGTAACTTATACAAGCCCAGTCTTTTGAGTTTAGTGGTATTTTCTTCACTTTGATCCTGAAGAAAATTCTGTTCCCTTTTGTGCTTTTTTTTTTTTTTTTTTAAACCAGACCCATTTGAAAGCTGGCTAAATGTAGGTGGCAGAAAAATTAAGCCATGATTTTCATTATGAAATTTCTGATTCTTCACTTCTTGCGTGGACAAAACTTCCATTCTCTTTGATAGGTTTCTAAGGCCAGTTGTTAATTCCTGTTCATCCTTTTGGCTTTATGACTGCTCAGAGCTCAGCATCACTGCCAGCATTTATTAGAACTCGATGCAGAGCTTTTCTTGAGGTGTCTGTAACATAGTATACTTAGCCACGGAGCAATCTTTCCAAAGAGCAGTGTACTCTGGCTCATGTGACTCTGCTGCTGCTCTGTTGACCTTAGCAGACTTACTCATCATTTACGTAGTGGCAAACAAGATCAGATTCTGACTTGATGCCTTATTTCACTCCATCCAATTAATGTGCAACTTGAAATACATTTTACTCCAGTTCACATTTTGTAAGATAAATTGGGTATCCAACTTCTTTCCCCTTGTTGGTAAAAATAAGGACACTTAAATGCTGCTCTGAGTGGAATCAGTGAATGAAATGCAAATATATAAGTATACAATTTATAGAGAACCTATTTATGTTTTACATAAAAATAACCTGAGGATGAGACATTTGTGGTCAAAATGAATTCTCACCTGCTGTATTCTTGCCTTCCCCCCATGCCAGCAGACGTGCACTTGCTGCGTAGTGGCTGCAGTCATCCTGAGTTGTAGCAGCGGCATTGGAGTTGGTTGGTTTTGTAATAGGGGTGCAACCTTGGTAGCAAATTTACATTGGTTGTGAAATATTTGAGATACTAAAGTCTCTCTGAAAAACAGCTTGTTGATTTACTTTCTGCTTTCTCTTCAGCTGGCGTAAAGCTACAGCCGTTTCACTGCAATACCAGTTAAACTCAGCGTGCGTTAAAGAAATACCATTTTAGAAATCTGTCAGCCTTGGGAACATTGCTTCCCTATTTCCCCAGAATACCCTGGAGTACTTGAGCTTTGCTGGGGCAGAGCGACTGTTGTGAGTGTATGTTGTATGTGCATTGTGTATGTGGTGTATTTGTTATTAGTTAAAAATACAAAAAATCAGAGGCAACAGATGCTGACTTTTCCTTAATGGTTACAGGAACTGTAGTGTCTGGCTGTTGACAGAGAGCAGGGAAAATTTACTCATGACTGAGAACTAGAGAAGCCTCTGAGAATGGGAAGCTGAAGTCTTCAGTCATGTAAAATGGCTCGTGAAGGGCAGAACTGCTTGGCGCTGATCGGTTTTTATTTTGATGGCAGTGCTTTTCCAAATCTACATTTTGGAGTGGTGGGGTTTTTCTTAAACAAACATTAAGGGATGACAGAGGATGATGTCAAGTATCTAGTTACTAGTTATTTTACGGCAGTCAGATAACAGCTATTTTATGGAGTCCAGTTAACTGCTTATATAGTTTTACAGTAGTTAATTTATTGGCAAGTCCAGGAGATGCAGATGCCTCAGACCAGTTGGAAATGGAAGGTCATTTGTTTAGGGATCAAGAGGTGGTGGTGTTGAACAGTAAAGGGCAGCTAAGCAAGCAAACAGGACTGTGGCTGCATCCTTGGCTTACATCAGCTGCAACAACATCTTCAAGGAGGCCTTAGCAAGGCTGGCACCGGCTGAGGAGCTGCCCCTCTCCTCTTCCCTGGCAGGTATGGGAGGGACCCTCTCTCCTCACTTGTACGCAGGCAGAGCGTGCATGCACGTGCACTGCTCAGCTATAATTAAAATCTCACTAATTTGGAAGCATACCTATCACATTCTCTTCTAGGAAGAAACTATTATTTCATCTTTTATTCTTTTCTGCTTGAATCCCAAGCTATCAATGCCTTTCAAAGAAAAAGGAGTTTTTCTTTAGGAAAAAAGAGTCTATTCAAATTATTCATGATTTATATCAAGAAGGGACCTTTCCTCTTTCAACTAGCAAAAAAGGGGGAGTTTGATCTTCCTCGAAATCATTTGAGAACCTTGTACATTTCTTCCCAGAACTAAAACTTTCTTACAAAGCTTTGGATATTCAGCAGAATAATGACTATTACATAATTGAAGCTCAATACAATACCACGGAGCTAATAAATGGTCTCCTGGTTCTATAGAAAATGTAACAAATCATAATAGCACTTATTGGGACTAGGCCAGGCACAAATGACAAAGCTTCCTTTGAAAGTGAGTTGTGGCCAGAAATACTCGTGGATCAAAATCATTCTCTTGACTGTCAGGGGACATTTACTCCCTTTAATTTTCAGCCTAGATTTTATGTTGATCCTGCAACACTGAATCAAATCAAGCCTGACAGAGCTGCTACTGCAGCTGTTACAGATGTAAATGGGAAGAAGACCATTTGAGACGACTCTGTTTCCCTGAATATGTTATTTGGAAAGTGTGCAGATGATATTAAAAAATGATTTGGTAGGCCCTTATGGTGTGTGTTTTTAAAGGAGGAAAAAGATGCTGAGCTATTAAGTGCTTTATTAACATTTCTGATCACAGCTCTTTTACTTAGCACACAACAGAACAATTATTTTCTACAAAGCTGTCTGTAAGCAACTGCTAAAGGGAGATGCTGCTTTGTATTCTCTGTGGAGAAAATATCAAATTCAACTGATTAATCAAAGGGGACATTCTTCGATGGAAGGGAATCTTTTCAAACTTTATTAAAAATATTGAATAAACCATGAGCAATCAAAGTTCATAATCTGAACTCCTGCTCTACTTTCTCAGATACAGTAAACCTTCAAAATAACTCATAAAGCAGGAGATAAGATGTCTGTAATAATAATAAAAAAAAAACAACAAACCCTCAGAGCAGCATATCCTGAAACCTCTATCTTGATCTGGATCTCGGCTGCATCATTGCATCTCCTCTGCTTTTACTGGAGTCTCTCGGTGTTTCCACTGGAGAAACTGATGGTAAGAATTGAGCCTTGGACCTTTTGTCAATGACTAATTCAGAAGCATCCTTGCACTCTCTGTCTTTTTGGGGAGGGTTTTTCCCTTCTTCTGAAAGCAGAAATGAGACTGCTATCAGTGAAGCTGCCTAGTGATTAAAGATAATCTAGGTATGACCTGCAGGCTGACTGCCTGTCCCCTCTGTTCCAGGAGAAAAGCAATCGTATGGCAATGTAGAATGGCTGGTGGGAATGAAGACAGGTGAAATGGAAATTCCCAGAGCGGAGAAGAAATCAGAACTCAAACAGGTGAGACTAGCACGTCTCTATCTTGCAATTAGCACTGAAATCATGGGACCGGTGTGAAATATTCTGCGCAAAGCCATCGCACTGTTCAAGATCGAATTCAAGTGGACGCTAGCAAATAAAATGCTCATATTTAGCAGCAGGGAAAATAGTTACATGAATGCTTCCAGGTATTTTAGTGGGAAGAAAAAACAATTGAGGGAAAGAATAATTGAAGCTATACATACAAAGAGTGAATGAGAGGAAGTGAGCACACTGATTGATGGTGGCACAAAAATCTGATACTGTTTTCAGTTAGATCACAGGGCAGAACAAGCTTGGAACAAGAAGCCATGAGGCAGCACAGAGAGAGAGAAAGGTGTTCTCCGGGGCTTACATGCTCAGGCTTGAGAGAGACCCTGTGCAAGCAATGACCCCAAGCTATCTAGGACAGCAGCAGCAAAAAATAGGAGGATTTGATGGGCATTCTCTGCAGTCTTCTTTTTTTGGTTTGTTTTTTTTCCAGTGCCTTGCTCTATTGCCCCCTCTCTGTCTCTACTCTGAGCAGAGGTGTAAATACAGAGCTGATCGCTACACCTCAGTCCACAAACAGGCTGAATTTTCACAACCACACTGGACAAGGAGGTGAGGAGGGTGGGTAAAGTGCAGCTCACAGCCTGGGGTACCCTCCATCTGGAAGCTGGGATAGAGAGCAGGGAAAGGGAGGACATCTCATGGTGCCCAGCAAAGGCTGTCAAAGACTTTTGCTCTGAAGGGAGCGATCCGTAACTTCTTTAGAGTAGCACAGCTGACTCAATGGGGAAAATAATCCAAAAAGCCAAAACAAAACAAAAGAACCCGCTTTTTCTGAGCACTTTGGGGCCAGCACTCTTGCCTGAAAGAAGTGTTGGGGATCTGTTAGCAAAACTTCTGTCTCTGGTTGAGTCTCCTTTTGCTCTGGAAATGAAGACTGTCCTTGGGGGCAGAGAGGTTTGTGGTGAATACCCTCGCTAGTCCCCAGCCAGAGTAAATATAAAACCTCTAAAAAAACCCCTGCTTACTTGTTTGAGTCAAAAGAGATCATCGTATATAAAAAGCAGCCTTTCTACATGTCATCCTGTCCTGTGCAGGACTGCAGTTGAAAAGGCTTATCCTGAATAACTCCATTCTGATACAACACATTACAAAGGGAAAAAAAAAAAAAAAAAAAAAAGACACTTTATTAAAAAAAAGAAGTCCTTTCACAGAGTGACAGATGAATGTAGTGGCAGATTAATATAAATTTTCAAACCTGAACATTATCCTCCAAGGGGAAAAAACTCCTAGATACACATGGGAAACAAAAATGGCAGAGAAAAATGTCTGACCATGCATTGCACAGAATCATTTATTAGATCTCTCTAAGTGATCATTTACACGAAACTCGCATTTAATCTGATATTCAACCATTCCCTTTTATCTTCTGTCCGCATGTGTTTATGGGAGACAGTGGTTCCTCATCCCGTCTCATCTCTCTTCTCATACCAAGCTGCTTTTTTCCACTGGAGTATCTGTGCAGGGGGACACAGGGCAGAGAAGGGGATTTGAATATCCCATATTCAAACTCATCTCTCTTTCTGATTTTATCTTAGACCGAAAGAGGAAAATATCCACCTCTGCTCTAGAGGAGAGGAAGTTCTTTCAAAACCAAATAAAACAAAAAAACAAAACAAAAAAACAAAACAAAAAAAAAAATAAAGGGATTTCTGCTTAAAACTGTTGCACACCTGGGTTGAGATCTAAAGCCATCTCCTTGACCTGCTCTGAGGAGCATCTTGCTGAGGGAAGTGGGCATGATGTGAAGCCATCTCTCCTCTCACAGGAATGTGGCTTGCTGCTTCTCTGGGCCGTGTTGGCACCTCCTGGCAAACGAGGGTTGATGGCAGGAGTATAATGTTGGCTTTAGAGATCTCTGAAAAGCTGAGTGCTTCTTTCCTCCTGTATCTGCTGGTGGTTTGTGCCCAGCGGCCCTGCTGGTCTTCTCCGCTGATTTCAGGGAATGACAACCAAAGCCATTTCACACTGAAGGCGGTCTTTAAATGCTGTCAGGAACAACAGATAAAATGACCTCCAAGAATCCCGCATAAAGTCCTTTGTTATTTTCAAAGCACTTTCCCAGCTTGACACATTTGCTTTTTTTTATATTCAATATAAAATTCAAAATGTTTTATTCCTGTGCTGGGCATGAATATAAAATACAAATAAATCAAACCTCATGCTACCTTTTTTGTGCTACAGCTTTGAAAAAGGGCCTTAAGTGAATTCGATGTAAAGATAGAGAAAATTATTGAGAAAATTCCAACTCTCAAACTTTTGTTCCCTGTTGTCTTGTAGATATTTAGAACAACTTTTCTCAAGCAAGCAGGCTCACAGCAGGGAGGATCCGGCTTTGTGCCGTTAGGGCCAACACAAAGGTGCAGGGGCTGGCAGCCTCTCCTGGTTTCCTGATGCCCTTCCTCTAGGATGTAAAAGGTCAGTAAAAATTATCTGCTGCAGTATCGTGCCCAAAATGCTGATATCTAATTTCTGCTTTCTCTTTTGCTGATTGCTGGTTTTAAATGATTTTGAAATCATCTCAGAGTAGCTGGGTACAGCTTTGGGGCCCATGTGTACACAGAAATTGAAGGAAATCAATTGAGAGATGTTTGCAACAGGCATGGCTGGCAGCATGCAGCAAAGCAAAGAGTTGGGTGAATTTGCATCTTATTTAGTACATCACACAAGAGTTTTAAGCTGTGACTTGGAGAAGTCAAGCCAGGAACAATAAACTTGTCTGGAGAATTCTGGTATTAGAAACTAAAGGATACGGATCTGTGTCCAAGGTAAATATTGACGTGACTCAAGATGAACTAGTAAAACATTTAATGAAGCTGAAAATAAGGCATCTGGGATAGATGTTTATTGTTAAAAATGAAACATTTGAGTGAAAGTAGCATAGTGATGATGGAGGTTATTCATAGGGAAGCCAAGTTGGGGAAACAGCATCCTCTGAAAGAAACTGACTCCAGCTATTTGAGAAACATGGAAAGAAATTAGAATTCTAAAGGAGCTAAAAATACAAGTAAGTGAATAGCAAACAGTCATTATGGACATTCAGAGTGGATTTTGGAGACTGAATCATACCAAGGGACAAATTACTCAGGTGTCCAGAATAACTCTATCGACTTTGATGGATTTCTCTGTATTTGCCTTTGTGTAATTGAGAGTTTACTCCCTTATGCCATATGAGGATTGAATATTAAGAAACTTTGAGAAAAAAATATTGACTTTCATTCATCCCAGTATCATTCTCTGGATGACAGAAAATAAGTCACGTTAACTTCACCAGGCATTTCAGGAACACGGTAGGAGCTTTTCCCTTTTGTGCAGTAGGGAAAAAAAACCTTGCACAATGCTGTGAAAACAATCAGAATGGTTCCACAGACAACCCACTCACTTCCCTCATCTCCTATTTATTGGGAAGGTTTCCTCTGACTGTCCTTCTTCCTAAGGCCACAATCAAACCATAGTTGCTGGTAGATTCTATTCCTATCATAAACAAATAACAGATTATTTTGTTATTGTCCCGAGTTTCAAAGGTGAAGTTGATCTTAGCACCGGTAGGTTCTACCAGTACTGACATGCAGCTGGAATACAAACAGATATTGATAACATAAAACATGCTGCTTATGTAGATCATTGAGCTTCACTTCAGTGCTCTCTGCAAAGCACCTCGGCGTGTTGATCGACCCATAACCTCAGCCAAAATAGCTGTAGAGCTGCAAATTCTCTGAGACACAGCACAGCGACGTGGTGCACCGGAAGCAAATAAGGGCTTTTTGTTGTCATTCTCCACATGCTGTTTTATTGGGTCTGCGCTCATAAAAACATTAGATGGTCAGACCTGATGATCTCAGAGGTCTTCTCCATCCTTAATGGTTCTGTAATTAGCTGATTAACTCACTATCAGAAGTGCAAAGCTGGTAGCTAAAAGGTATGTGTAAAACCAGGTATGTGCAATACCTTGACAGTGGTAGGGTTCTTTTTCTTGCTTCCTTACTTTTAAAACCCAGCCAATATAACTTTTTTTTCTGTCATGGTAACATTTGGCACTGTTCCCATAGGTACAGATTGCAACATCTGCAACTTTTAAAAATTAATATAAAGTTCTGTAATTGTGTAATCCTTGCCCATTTTAATGGTCCTAAACAAGCAACTTCACTTTGATGCAAAGCAAGATGCAGTCAGTAAAGTGCTCCACTTGTACAAAGCTGCTCTAACAGGGCTGGGACGTGTCCAGGTAGTTGATGCTCACGTGGATGATGATCAATCACAGTGTAAGATCATGCTGTTGAGGAGCAGAACACGGACTTAAGTTGCTGGCACACAGAAATCTAATAGGTGACTAGTAAGTGAAATCACAGGTGATAAATTGCAGAGCAGTTGCATTTGTTAGAGCGTATTTCTGTCACCCACTGCCCATGGAGATCCATAAGGAAGGTGTGCACAAGTAGACAGTGTCCTGTCTCCTTCCACCCTGCTGGAGTTATCGTTATGCAGTGATCACAAGGTGATGCACAAGCAATGGGAGGCTTGGCTGGGGGAGAGACAGTGGAGCAGAAGGTGAAGGAGCAGGCTGTGGGTGTCCTGAACTTTCCTCATTAGCTCAAGCCAAAGCCCTGAGCAACGTTGTACTGATTGCAGAGGAGCTTGCCCAACATGAGGGGAGAGAAACCCCATGATCTTCCTGTTTACAAATTACCATTTATTGTCTGTGCTGCTTTTTGCCATGAGGCTGAAGTGTTAAAAACTGAAATTTAAACATTTAAGACCTCTTAATTGCATCTAAAAATATGATGTGGGTGAGAAATTGCCCCAAGAGGGGATTCCTGAAGCTGTCTGTTTATCTGTGGCTGTGGCCCCGTCAACATCCTGCACTGGGCATCTTGTTGTTCCTGGGGCATGTGCTCTGGAAGCAGACAGGCTGCAGGGTGAGACTCTGCTTCCCAAGAGCAGCTGCCCCTGAATTTGCAGCTCTAGCACTAGGCTTTGGTACTGTACTCCCTGTACTTTCCTCCAGGGTCCTCCTGTGAAGCAGGGGCACAGCATCCATGTGGCTGATGTTATGGCCCAGAGACTTAGTTAAATCAAGAGCAGAAATTGTGGGCTGTGCAAGGCACAGCACAAGTAATTGCTGCTGTTGTGTTCCAAGGAGCAAGTCGCCCATCTCTTGGCTGCTTTTCTTTTCCTTTAATTCCTGTATTTCTAGATTCGGCATGTGAGGTTTCATTTTGTCTGCTTGAAAAAGCACATTGTGTGTGGATGTGTAGTTGACTTTTCATGTATCTTACATGATAAAGCCATAAAATGACCAAGTCATTACAGATTCAAAGGTGTTGGAAGTATGGTTCAGTATTTTCAGGTTTATTGAAATAATGGTCCCTTGTTTGTTTTTCTGGAGGCAGGCAAAGCAGAAACATAGCTGTGAACAATAACATAAACTGTGCTGGTACCAAGCGCTTGGCAAACAGCTTTAGGAATGCTTCTGCTTCTCCTACTTTTATATAAAGCCAGAGAGAACTCTCTGGCTGCAATGTATTCCAACATAAGGCAAGCAGAAATAAAAACAGGCCCCGTATTTTATGTGCTCCATAATGGAAGACCAAAGCAGGAAGAAACAGGTACTTTTCTGAAAAGAATGAAAGATCTGAGCAGCTGATTCATGGTGAAGTAATATGCTTTTAGCTGAGAAGGTTTATTGTAGCTGAACCTCATACCATCCCTCCAGCCGGTATCTTAGATGAATCAGCAACTTGCTATTTTTATCTCAGCTGTACCAATAGAGTTTATAATACTGTTCTGTCAGGGCTATTTATACATCATCACATGCCGGACTACTCCAGGCTGTGCCTTTTCTTTTTTTTTCCACAGTCTTGAGTGATGTCACCATGAAGTAGACAGTCGTATGGAACAAAGGCTTTCTTCAGAACAGCCACAATTGAAGCTTATGGCAGAGCACGCCAGCAAATGCCACTGAAATACAGAATACACTGAATAGTCCTCAGTTTTAAGATAGCTCTAGACAAGGCTTTCGATGCTTCAGTAGCTGGTCCCCTTGGGAACGGCTTGAAAAGAAGTCCTGCAGCTGGCAGTGCCACAACCTGGCCTTGGAGATGTCAGTGTACTCTGAAGCCTAGGACTGCTCTGCACAGGGGACTCGCTAAAAAGCATGATTATTCAGGAAAGAATACAATAAAAATACCTCTCCAAGAAGGGAGATTTTCTACTGTGAACCCATTCGACACCATCTCAGTAATCCACAAACAGAAGAACAGAATTTCTCTTTTCTCTTCTTCTGGCTGAGGATATTCAGCCCCCTTAAAAGTTTTTTGTTGTATTGAGAGGTTTTGGGTGCGCCCGTGCAGGCCTGGCTAGCCTGGAAGCCTGCAGCTTTGCCCTGTGCATCTTCACAAAGCTAAGGGACTGAAGCCCACTGTAGTGTGAAGGAGAGAAAGATCTACAAATGATTTGCAAAAGAAGATTTGGGCATCCTCAGTTGATCGCCTGTTCGCCTGTGATGTTGCAGTGAGCCTGAAATTCTTCCCTCCGTTCCTATTCCCCAGTGCATCACCAGTGCCTTCCCAGCCGTTCAGCATCACTCTGTAAGGCCAGCAAGATGTCAACATCACCAGCTGTGCTCTCTTCATCTGCTACTTGTATTGGAGCTCGTGGAGCTTTAACTCAGCTCATCGCAGTTCAGCCATGGCAGGTAGAGCTCTTCCATAGAAGCTCTTTCTTGGGAGCTCTATATGTCCTCCAGCCAAGCACAGCACGGGGTTACAGACAGAGGCATAGGAAAGTGTTACCCTCTGCTTCTGCTTTGCAGCATGATTGCAATAACCAAGCAATTGATTGCAGCAGTACTTACCTGTTGGACACGGTTGCTGACTACCCCAGAGACAGAGCTGGGACACACTGGCACTGTCGCATTCAACCGCTCTTGATTTGCAGACCTCTCCATTTTCCGATGGAGGTTTAGACCCAGCTGTGGAAAGCTACTGCCACCAAGCGTGGTTTTTCCCCCGTTAGCCTTCACTGACACTCCAGTACATTCCACAGATTCTCAGGGACCTGCCACCCCCAGGAGAAAACTGGCCTTTTCACAGTTACAGTGGCAACCCCTCACTTGGGAACAGCCTCTCCCAGTGCTCTGACGTTTTAATAAGGACCCCCCCTTAAACACCTTCTTTCCAAAGCCTCCTTCCCCAGTTCGACTCTGCACAAAGCATCTGATAAAGGCTCCAAATGGAAACAGAAGGGTATAAATAGAAATGAAGTAAATTAGGAAGAGGTGCCAAAGCAGCAAACCCTTCCTGATAGCTATAGCTGCCTATGCACGTGCAGCACGGCTTCCCGCGCTCACCAGCGTGCCTGGCTGTCCCTTGGGATTCTTAGAAACTTAGGCATCTGCTGTGTCACTGGCACTGTCTGCTTGGCCTTGGACGGGCTTCCGCATCTTCTTGCAGGCTGTTTAGCAAGCTTGGGTTCCTGTAGAGAGTCCATGCCAGAGCCCCGGCTGAGCCAGCGGTAGCCTCTCTATGACTGAATGGTTCTTTCCCTGCTTGGTAAACTGGCCTTGTGCCATCAGGTCGGTGCAAAAAGCCTTACCCTCCCTCCAGCCAGATTTTGTGGAAGCTGTGCTGTACCTGCATTGTCAGCTCAGCCATGAGACTATGTGGTTTATTTCCCTCAGGAAACCTGGCTCAGGGTCTCAACTGGTAAAAAGGAACGTGAGTAAGGTGAAGTAATTTGTTACCACCCGATGGTCTTCGTTATAGCCAGAGCTGGAAAGATAGAGCACATCATTTGCTGCTTATTCATTATTGATGCAATTTTTCCACAGGGCCATTGATCATAAATGAAGAGCAGATAAATAGGTGAGAGCTGCTCCCTATAAGCACCAGAACAACGGTGGGTTCCAGGCTGAGGTCTTTCCAGAAGTGGTAAGTGGTTTTAAAAATGCGTGAGGTGCTGGGTCTGCTCAGGTAGTCCTGAGCCTCTTGGCCCATTTTTTCCTTTTCCACGGAGGGCAACTTGCAGCATGACCCCCCCCTAGAGCTGTGCTGTAGGTCATCCAATCCAGCCTTTTGGCAGTCTCAATTTTCATCCCCCTTCTCTTTAGTCTGCAAATTAGGATGTTCTTAGTTTGAAAATACAGTCAAGATTCTAGAAAACTTCTGGAATTAGAAGAGGATACGGAGTTAGGAGAAAGGGGATGAAGCAACATGTCACCCTTGGGCTGCGTAGCTTCTATATATACTTTAACCTTACCTTTTTTGGTGCTCTTGAGGAAGGAAACCTAGAAAGGGACATCTCTTGGGCCTTCATGTGATGCTGCCTTGCTTCAATTTATGCTGATACAAGTTGCCTTGTGGTGAAACTCTTTTGCCTTTTGCCGCGTGTTGAGGCCTCTGCCTGCCAGCCTGGCTTGCAGGTACATAGCAGGGGGTCTCCGGGGCAAGTGAGACATAATATTTGCTCTTCTGTGAAGAGCTGTTGGTCTCCTGAAGCTCAGGGGAACTGCCAAGTATGAGCACAGTCAAACTGGAGGCAAACGTCTGTGCCACAAAACAAATGGTGCAACTCTATAGTGTTCTAGGGAAAGGTAACACCTCCTGTTAGAGCAACGGATACGCTCAGGAAAATGCAGCTGAGGTTTTGGGCACGTGGCTCTGTACAATTAAAAGGAGCACACTGAATGAATGGGCCTGGAGTAAGGGAGGCAAAAATAGAAACAGGCATCTGTCAACAGGCTACCAGATGGCTAATCGGGAAGCCTCGGGTTCAACTGCTCAATGTCCTGCCTCATCTATTACAAAGCAGAGACAGCAGCAGCAGCAGCAAACTCTCCTCAGGGGCTGGACACAGCTCTGTGCAATGGGGCGTCTGGGTGAGCTCCCCTAAAGCGCTCCTGTGGCAGGTAGAATGCTGCTGCCTGTGCCAGGAGGCATGTCTGACCTGAGGAACTGCATCTTCCTGTGGCCAGGCAACAGGAAAGGTCCTCGTGGCAGAAAAGGTAGGGAATGGACTTGAGGCAGGCTTGTGTCTGTTGTCTCTGTCTGCTTGGGCAGGAAAATTTCCTTCACAGTGAACAGCCCAGTTGCAAAGCCTGAAACAGGGAGGAGGCAGCCCAGCTGGAACTGTTCCATTTACCAAGATGAGATCCGTACATTCCTTTGAGATGTTACCTCCACAAATGGTACTTGAATGTTACAAATATACATGCAATGTGTACGGAATGATTGATTTTGTAGTCATCACACACATTGGAAACATCGTTAACGCGATGCTATAGACAGGAGTTAGTCCAAATTAAAGGTAGGAAATTCCAAGGCATTGTTCTTATGGAAATTGTGACAGCTGAATTATATGGCCTTGTTAAGGAACTAAAGATAACCCCATTCAGGGTAGATAAAAACATTATATATGAGCAAGGAAAGTGAATTACAATTGCAGTGGGAGCCATAAGTCTGAGTATCTTGACTGTTGAGTGCAGCAAATGGAAATTCCACCATGCTGTTACGTTCACTTGGTACTTTCTATTTAGGGACAAATCCTGAAATTCTCACCTGAAAACTCCAGTGGAGGTAACAGAGAGTTTTAAATCCAGAAGGAATCAGATATGGGGATTCAACGCCTCATTCATACAGGTAGGATGAACTTCCATCTTAATTGTTTCTTCTGTCAGGATTTGGTGGTGAGTGTAACTGTGGAAAGCATCCTGAGTTGTCTTCAGACTTGAGGGAGGAGACTGTGTGACTTGTAAACAAACACTGGAATTCATTTCTTGCTGATTCCAGCCTCTTCTTCTGGAACAAAGACCTTGGCAGGATCCCAAAGAATAAAATCCATCTAACACCATCCATTGCACACCTCAAGGGCCTGACACACCTTCCTACCACAGCATGTGTCTGCTTCCGGACAGGGGCACTCACAGGTTCTGTATGGCCTCCCAGTAGCTCTCCAGATTACCATTGGGATGAGGGACCCAACATACCTAGCTGGCATTGGCCATGCTGCACACTGGCAGCTGCTGGGCAGAGGGTCTCAGGGGAACACTTGGGGCTGTAAAGAAGCATCCTCAGTGGAGTTCATGGTTACCTACGTTTGGGGACCACTGGAAGGCGATGGGGTTTGGCACCTGCTGCCCCTGCCAAGTGCTCATCCTCAGGGAGCAACCTGGCATCCACCAGCCCTTGCTTCAGGCAGGCAAAGGGATGGGATGACGATGCCAGCAGATTTGGGAGGGGATGTTCTCCTTTTACTATTAAGAGAGAATCTTACATTGTGAAAATCTGATTTAAAAAAAAAAAAAGGGCATTTCAACTGGTTGTTCTTCATTCAGTATTTGCAACCTGGCAGCTGTGCACCAGGTTGCCTGCACCTCTGAGACGTGGGGAAGCAGCCGGCCCAGCCACTCAGCTGGGCTTTCTCCCTGGGCCCAAGCTCAGCCCCAGCTCTAGCAGAAAATGATGGCTGGGCTTCCCAGAGAGGCGATGGGAAGACGAGGAGTTTTCTGTAATTATTGCCCACCCCAACCTTGCTACTAGTTTTCCTGCTCCAAAATGGTAATCGGTCTAAGTTTTGTTGCCATAGCGTTACACACCTGGAATTGGAGACATTTTGCTTCTGCTTTGCTTTGTTTTAATCAGCCTTACTCAAAATGTCACATTTAAATGAGAAAAACAGCCAGGCTGTAGAAATCTCAGCTATAGACTGTGAGGCAATAAGTGTGTACAGAGCTTGGCACGAGGCGCTGGGACTACCTGAGCTCTCTAATTGCCATGTATAAATATCAAATATCAGTATCTGGAGAAAAAGTGAGTGCAGAGGACAGAAAACAGTTTTACTGTCTGCTGCAGTATGATTCGTGCTTTTAAGATAAAAATTAAAAGTCTCTGTTAGGTTTCAGACTACGATTTTATTTTCATTTATATCAAAGGATTTAAGAGCCTTCAAAACCCGCCGTTTTTAAAAATAACTTAAAACATACCGTCTGGCAACGTGAGTCCCAGTCAGTGCAGAAGAAGCCAGGCCGTCCTCATAGAAAGCGAATAACTGAAAAAAATCAGAATTAAAGAAATATCTTGTCCTCAGTTTAACTCTGACAGCTCGTGTTGTATGTTTGTTTTAGGAAAAAGACTTTAATGAAATGTAGGCCCTTGTTGCCAGGACAATAGGCCTGGGCCATGAGCCCTACGGAGCAGCAAAAAAAACAGGCACCAGAAAAGCTCATGCAAAGGTTCACAGCTTTGGTTGGAATTTTGGGGCATGTTTGTATTTCAAAAGCAAAGCTTCTGAATTGCATCTTGAAAACCATATTTCAGGGCCAATTTCCTCAAAACACAGCCCAGGTTTGATCAAAAGGTTCTCAGGTCTGCAAACCTTCTGACAAACCCCGATGAATGTTTACACTTTCTAAGCAAAACCCAAAGCAAGTGCTTTTGCATGGGCTGGCATCTTGCTACAGAGATTTACTCCCCCCCCCCCCCCCCAGTTCTTGCCAAAATCTCATCCGTGCCCTGGAACTGGGCTCTCAAGGCTGGCATTCTAATATTTTTTTTATTGATCAGCACACCAGCAGGCACAAAAAAAAAATAAAAATATATATCTGCACCCAAAGAAAATATTTAGCTGTATTTGTAAAACCCACAATAAAAAGCAATTTTGTATTCTGGTTTAACATAATATCTGTTCCTGTGGTTCAGGCTGCAAAGCGTTGGCTTGTCCAAACCACTGTGATAATCCTTACTACATATAGAAACACATTTTAATTACAGAGCAATAAATATTGTGCTTTTTTTTGGCTGTATGCATTTTTTTTTATCAGCATACAAAAGCTGACATTTATTTTACTGATAGCCCTGTATTTCCCCTCCCGCTACCTCCGCAGCAGAATTTCCCTTGCCCAAGGAAATTGAGAGGATCAGAGCACATCTGATGTTCCATTAATTTAAAACGGCTGCCAGGACTTGCATATTGTAGCAGCTTTAAAGTGATTGAATTTGGATTATTTCAAACTCAGGGAAACTCCTGCCTTGCCTGACAGAGGCATATCAAGTGACAAAATAAAATACAGCCCCACTATGAGACTATCTGCACATACAGACACCCTCTGCCCTGTGCCCGCAGCCTTGCAACAGGCACGGTAGAAGCAATGGAAGGAAGAACCGTAATTTTTTTTCTCTTTCTTTTGGTAGCAAGGCCCCTTTTTTTTAAGCCGTAGCCCAGCTAAGTGGAGACACCTGGTGTTTGCTGCAGCAAACTCCCTAAAACCATGTGAAAGGGGGAGAGGAGAGGAGAGCAGGGTTGCCTGGGGTGCACTGGCTGGGGTGCAGCCCCAAAACTCCTGTCCTCTGCCAGGCTTAGACCCTCCCTGGAATCTTGCAGGACACAGAAGGGCACTAAAAAGAGAGACATCAAAGTTGGGGGCTTGGGGAACGGTGTTGTCCTTTTTAAGAGTAAGGTTCCCTAAATATCGGACAAATACTAGAGCTCAGCATATTTTTTGCTCCACCCCCCCAAAAAAAAAAAAAAAAAAAAAAAAGTAAAATTATCTGAGTGAATCACTCTGGGGGTGCCAGGGGGGTGAGCATCCCATCTCAGGTGTTAAATGAAAGCACTGACTTTAGGGGTGAAGAGCTATTTTGCACCCCTCGCTGAGTAGCTCGTATAAAGTCGTTCCAACAGCAGAAAAAGTTTACGCAGGGCCAAAGGAATATTAAAGTTTGACTATAAAAGGAATATTTTGGCTGCCAAGGCCTGATTACTCATAAAATCCACAGCATTATCACCATCCATCACTGCCGGTCTTTTAATGACCAAACTAAAAAGCGAGACATCAAAGTGGGGGGCGTGAGGGGCAGTGTCATCATTTTTCAAGAGTAAGGTTCCCTAAATAGAAGACGAATACTAGAGCTCAACGTATTTTTTGACTAAAAAAAACAAAAAATAAAAAAAATTGAAAAATCATCTGAATGAATCACAAAACATATGTTATGTTTTGCTGTAAAAGCCATGAAGTTTATGTGGTGTTCTATTATGGTGACTGCTTGGCTTTTCATGCATTCCTAAATTACCGTGTAATCTAAAACCTTGTTTTCAGCTGCTCTATATTGGAAAGTCCCTTGCAATAATCAGGATGATTACAGGCTAGTGCAGGGAACAAAACTTGTTTGTGTTATTGCAAATAAAAATGTAGTTTATCAGAAATTTTTCCTTTCAAGGGAAAAATTAAAATAATGATGATAATAATAAACTTTCTCTTTTCCCCTGCTGGAAATATTTTAAGCATGGAATTAATTTTGGCCACTCTACGACTTAAAAACACATGAATACTCGATGTAAAAATATGTTTCTTTCCTGTAGAGACTTGATTCTAATTGGTGTGCCAAAACTATCTCACAGAGATTTCATTGTTTTATCTCCTGACATCATCTTAATGCGATTTTATTTTACTTTGTCAAAGTCATATTAATGTAAATGTGTTCTTGATAGCAGAGTTCTTTTTTATGCTAAACGGGATTCAGCTGACTCTAATAAAACAGCTTGCAATCCATTAGGCTGTAACTGTAATATAGTTATTTTGTTTCCCAAATAAAGACTGTGTCAGAAAGCTGTATAAGGATTTTTGTCTTGTTTTTCCACAATAATTGCTTGGGTGGGGTTACATTCTGATCTTTAAATGAATAGTATCGCTTGGAACAAACACTTCATATATCTTTTATCTTCCCCTTGCAATACAGTTCTGAGTTTTCTTTGAAAATGCAAAGCTACTTTTCCAGATAAGTCATCAAAATGTTTCCAAAGTATTTTAACTGCCAGATTAACTATATCTTGAATACAAAGATAGATGGCTTACATTCTTTATGCAGAAATCCTGCCAATGCATAGCAACTAGCAACAAATTAATTTCTTTTGCAACAGAGGGGAAAAAAAGAAAAGAAAAAAAAAAAAAGAAAAGCAAGCTCTTCTTTGCTATGCAAAGCTCAAAAAGGTAAATAGATATTTAAAAAGAAAATAAGGTTACTTGTTCTGAAAGGGTAATCTGTAAGCAAAGAACAGAGTATTAAACATACATTTGCTCTCTTTACAGAATCTGTGTTCTAGCCTTCTCTTAATGTATTCAGCTAATTAAGGTCTGCAGTGACCTTGTGGCAGATTTTGAAATCTAGGAATTTCTATTTTTTTATTATTTTATTTTATTTTTATTTCTGTTAGTGCTGCCTCCCCCACAGAGCTTAATACAATCTGTTTCAGGTCAAAGTCTGTTTATGTCAGCAATGTTCGTACTACACAACTAAAATGTTTTAATGCATTTATCAACTGGAAAATATTGCAAACATTTCATTTCCTTTGATACAGACACAAAAAACCTCTGCCTTCATTGCAAATTCTTGTTCATATGAATCACTCTGAGTAATATTTGCTTTAACTTTCGTGTGGTTCTACAAACAGCCTTTATATGGCTGGACTTCAAAGCTGGTAGAAATAAAGGTTAGAAATGTGATAGCAGTAATCTATTATTAGGCATGAAACATTAAACCACTTTTAGTTATACGCCTTAAAACCTGAATAATCGGGGGTTTTAACTTGCTGCATATTTATTGTGTTTTCAGTTACTAAGTCATTTAGTGTGGAGGGACTGTTCTGAACAGAAATATTTTCCACAGGAACACGAACCACAATTGGGTTTAATTTTTCCTAATATTTAATTTAGAAAAACTGCAATATTATAGCAGACGGCTCATATGTCAAAGCTGAAATACTCTGCTCGGTGTTTCTTGCAGTGTAAAATTAATCTCTTACCAGCACGCTGACCCCAAAGGCGGATTTTAGTGACACAGGCATGGGGTGAAGGGAGGGAGGGAGCAGGAAGGGAAGATAAAATCTCGTTCTTCAAATAGCAGCGAGGCGACGAAAAAAAATAACACAGAGGAATGTCACAGCCTGCCGTTGACATCAGATGCCAAAACCTGTCTCGAATGTGCACGTGTGAGAAGTTTCTTTGACTCAAACACCCCTGGCCAGCCGTGGCTCATCCCTGCAGTGGGGATGTTGGTGGGTAGATGAGCACCGAGGCATTGCTCGCTCGGGAGCACGTGGTGCCCAGAGGCCGCGGCCTTTGCCCCTTCCTTTGCCCCTTTGCCCCTTCCCTCGCCCCTTCCTTCTCTCCCAGGAGTGTATTTACGGTGCAAATAATGGTCTAGGAAAAGCCTAGTGTTGTGGGGAGGTCATGATACAGTTGGAGGACCTCAAACCCTTCAGCTGATGGAGGGGTAGGAACAAGGCGCCGCATTGGAAATGTTTTGTTCTTGGCTATGTTTGTGTGCTAGTACAGCAGATTAAAAATAAGCCTGACAGTCGAAAACAGGTAACAGTTTAAGCCAAACAGGTCAGCCAGAAATAAACCATCATTTGAAATCCAGAATTTTAAATTCTCACGAGCCTGGGAAAGTACAAGGGTGCAGCCTGGGCCCGATTCTTGTCCCACCAGCACCAGTGGGAATTTTACCATTGACGACACAAGCCCCAGTTCTTCTCCCTGTTGGTTTCAAGCCTAAAAAATTGCTTTCATTTTCTTAGGTCCTGCTGCGACTAGCTAGTTATGGCTGCTGGTTTTCTGCTACCCCACACAGAGCGGGACAGGGGGATTCATTTGCCCCATCTTGCAGAGGAGCAGGGGACTCGGTGCTGCCATCACAGGGGCTTGTCCTGCCCTGGGTCACATTGCCAGGGAGACTTCAGCAACGTGCGAGAACAACCCAAAACATCATGCAGAGTAGGTAACGTTCACATTTACAGCATGTGCCAGGGAAAGGTGACATCCCTGGGCTCCCATTGGTGTCCCAGGGGTTTGAGGAATTTGGTGGCTTCCCTCATAGCGGCCTGCGGGATGGTCCCAGGGCAGGGGCAGAGCCCAGGATGCCTTCTAGGCCCAGGTCTGAAGGAGGGATGGGTCTCAGGACCTTTAGACAGACCGAGAAAAGTCACCTGTATGTGAAAGCTGGAGAAGCCAAGCAGGTCCCCTGTGGTGTGGTGCTGGGAATGGCTCACTGGGCAGCGATTTGCCCTGGGGGGGAGTGGAAAACTCTTGCTGGCTCTTTGTATTTTGGTTGGTGGAAGAAAGGGGCCACACCCACCCACCTCATTAGTATACAAAAGGCATGGAGAACACTGTCGTCTCCACCTTTCCTTCTCCCAGGCTCCTCTAGAGCACCTGGTCCTGAGCCAGCCGGGTTAATGGGTTACCCTGCAAGCACCGTGAGAGCAGTGCAAGGTCGCGGCGTTTGTGGGAGGTGTGTGTGCATGAAGCCAGAACACTCGTGAGCTAAGGAGCGCTCACCCCAGCCAGCAACGGCGGGGGATCTTAGAGGTGAAAACATAATTGAAACCATCTATTTGGGGGCCACATGGGACAAAATGAGCCAATAGTTTCTGAGGAACAAATATCTGCCATTCACTTGTCCTGGTCTTACAGACTTTTAATTTGTTCTACAAATTTGGTTAGTTGGAAAACATGCAAACACCAAGAGCTGTACAGGATGATGCATTAAACATTAACTTACTGTAGACTTAAAATAAACCCCTTTTTTTGCGATATTAAAAGCACAAGGGGAAAGAGATGCCAGGCTAGTGAACGAAGCCAGCTGACTGCTGAGGAGAGGCGATGGTTTTGCTCCACAGCTTTACCATTCTCAGTAATATGACTCACTGAGGTATTTTTAGTCACAGTAACAACTTCCATTGTGAAGTAATTTTTCATTTGAATTTTCCTCAACTTGCACTGTCCCCTTGACCCCCAGATTCCTTTCTTCATTGTGGCAATCCTGTCTTCCACACCCTAAGTAGGAAGGGAAGTCGTGGAGGACTCTGATGATTCTGACCGAGTGGTGGAATAAGATAGATCTCAGCATCAAGTTGGCAGGATATTTCCCTTTCTTCAAAGGTCTCCAAATCCAGCAAGCTCTTCTTTGATTTCTTCCCAAATGGATTTATCAGCAATGGGGCATACATTTGTTTAGATTGTTCCTGTAGGATGGGACTTTGAACAGAGCAGGAGAGTGCCAAGTGCCAGATTCTCACCAAGACCTCCATAAAGATTTCCTCAGCTTCCTTTCAAAATCTTAGCTGTGCTCCCCATTGCTCTGGCATTCCTGCTGGAAAGGTGCCCACAGTACCCTTACAATGTGGGCACAACGGATACAGGAAAGATTGTGACCTTTCAAAAAACAGACGGAGGAAGAATGAGCTCTAGACAGAGGAAATGCATGAAAATGTGATGGTTGGGGAGGAAACAAAGAGAGAAATGGAGAACAAACTCCCTAGACCCATCATCTTGCTTTTTTTTTTTCTTCATCTCTATTTACTCTTTCTCACAGGTTTTCTCCAAGTCTTATTTTAAAAAAAGAGGTGAGTGTGCGCTGTGTGTTGAGAGCACGGGCAGAACTTGGGCCCTTCTGTTACAGGTGTGTTAATAATTTGTGAGCAGGTTTGTGCATCCTCTGGGTTGGGGTTTTTTTGCATACTGGGAAGATCCTTCCAAGTTCTCTAATACCATATTTGTTGTTATGTACCTGGCTGTTTTTTTCAAACTGGTAATTACTTAGAGATTGCCGAGAGCCATAACGTGTCTTAAATCTAGTTTGTCCTTCACTGCTTCTTGTTTCCAGATAGAATTTAAGATGTTGCTTTTGCCCCAAAGCCCCGATGGCTAGCTCTGGGCAAGGAAAAGTGGTTTCGTTAAGGTTGATCTTACATCACGTGCTAAGTAAGCCTCAGCACATCCCTCCTCATCCCAGGAGGATAAGTCAGCTCCCAAATTCAGCCAGGTTGGGCACAGACCTGCTGCAGCCACTGTGCCTGGTGCTTCTGTGGAGTGCAAGGGCTGGGGCAGGGAGGGCGCAGGGGCCCTTGGTCTGCATCACTCACAGAGATCCAGCAGGGCAGAGGGGAGAGCCTGGAGGGAGCTCCTGGAGAGATTCCCCAGTTTGTCACTGAGGCACTGGACAACGCCAGCATCTGGCCTGGGCAGTCCTTGGATCTCAGCACAGGAACTGGTTTTTGAAAGGAGCTTGGTTAGGCACTCTTGACTGGGAAGCCAGAGTTCCCTTTCATTTATTTCAAGCATTCAGCTACTAAAAATAAGGTAGGGACCTTTCTCATGTGCTTTTGGAAATCTTATCAAACATGTAAGTCTGCAAAAGTCCTTTGCCGTGCGCAATCAGATCGGCATTGCAAATTCATCTGTATGCAGCGCTCCAGCATCAGCCTCCAGATGACATGTAGTACACCTGCGGTTTGAGAGTCTTCTCTCAAAACGCTAGCTAAAATATTTTTATCTTTAGATTTATTTTTAGAGTTTATAGTTGAAAGATTTCAGCTCTGGGCAGCCCTTCCTGTGGCTCTTAGCAGCGACACTTGCAGTTGTGTTTCACATAATTAAACAGCCAACAATACTTAATGAACAAACACATAACATCAATAAAGTAGTAAATAATTATACGCAGGCGAACACCGAAGGCGTTATCCATTGGGCAATAGCTGTGAGCATTAGTTCTGATTAATCAATAATGTCGTACAATAGGAGCAGGAATGCTGGCCAGGCCTCTGGGGGAATCACCTATGCTTTTCTAAGCAGCAGGCTTTGTGATTTTAAGCAGAACCTTCAGCAGAATCCTTAATTAAACGAAACGGCCAGGAGCTCCTCCATCAGCGAACGCCCCACTTCTCAAAGCACACCAGTTTAATCAAGACCAGTGTAAGGCCGTGTCTGCTGCTGGGTCTGCCTCGGGAAGGCGGCAGCAGGACACTCCTGCCCAGCCCACAGCCGGTGGCTGTGCTGCCTTCTCCCAGTCCTCCGCTCTTGGAGCAAGTGCCCATTCTGTATTTTGCTTTAAAACATAAATACGGTTGAAATTTTGTGCACGTGCTGCGGCTCCTCTGGAACCCATTGTGGGTGGGTTCGTGCTGATGTTGGAGGGGTCTAGTTCATCTTTAACTGTATCTCCTGGATGGAGGAGCCTTAACAAAGCTTTCAGGAGAAATGGATCCGTCTTCCCAAGCACATCCCTCTTCCAGAGCGCTTCTGCCACCGGCCCATTGATTTCTGCACTTCCACCGCCTCCGTTTCGTCCAGCAGCAGCCCTGAATTGTGCTGAGAGGGAGAGGCTCCCCTCCAAACAGGCAGCTGGACTGCAAGCTTCTTCCTTTCCTTCTTATTTTTTCCCCTTCTTTCATGCATAAAGAGCTTAAAAGCATGCAAAGCTTTCCGAAGGACTGATCACGCACTTGATCTCAGCCAAGATAAGAGACACAAGGTTTTATAGCCTTTATCCCATTAAAAAAAAAGAAAGAGGAGAAAGGACAACAAGGGTTTCTGGTATGTCAGGGACAGGTTTCCAGAACACATGCTCACATCTCGGTGGTTTGTTCCTCAGGAAGCCAGTCACTGACTTCTTCTTGACATCTGAATAGACAGCACCACATCGCTTCCACCATAAATCCAATGCTGAGGAGACCTCTCCACCAGCAGAGATGGGAGCACAAGGAGGAAAAAAGGAGTGAAGCTAAGGGCTGTGGCTTGGCTTGAACAACCTGAACAAAACATATGTGCAGACCCATACCTGAAGAGTTATTTTAACTCTGTGCGATAGCAGATGCACGTCGGGATTTCACCAGCATGAGGCACACGGGTTCGCTGAAATGGCAATGCTTGGGAGAGGTACAGACGGAAAGCCCTTGGCTCTTTTTTTGAGACACGGAGGTTTGCAGAAGGCAATGGAAGAAATATCTGCACTGCTTAAAAACCCAAACACTTCCAGAAGATCCATCTTGGAGCCTTTTTTTCATCAGAGGGAGGACCAGGAACAGAAATCTTCTTGCATGAAAACTGCTGGTAGCGCAACAAAACCCAGAGGGTTTCCTTACCCACTCTTCAACACGGCGGCACTAATAAACTTCTGTGATAACATTAATACTCCTGATAGTCCCTGTGGGCTCCTTCTCCCAAATGTGAATCGCATTATTGCCTGCAAACCCAAAAGTAAATTTGTGGGCATTTAAAGGTGTAGCCTGTTAAATGGTGGCGTATTCACAGCCCCTCATAGAGCCCATGTTCAAAGCAGCTGCCAGTGGGGTCCACGCGCGCTGACTGCATCCTGGGGCTGGCAACTCCACACGCATCTGGTTCGGTCTGAAGATCAACGATACCAAGTAAAAGAAAATGAAGAGCGCTCACAATTTCCCTTCGTGATCAGAAGATATGATTATGGGTCTCCACCTGAGAAGTTTATTGGACTGCTTTTCCCAGCACGTTTGGTTCCTTATCACCCCCACCCATCCCAGATTCCATTGCACACCCAGAGGCACAGGGAGCACACACACATTTCTCTGTGTGGACGCTAAAGCTGGTGAGGATAAATCAGGTAGCTTTTTTGCAAAACAAAATCTCAGTTGCATGGTTTTAAATAATTAATACCGTGTAGGTAATTCATAAAATTCATGGCTTTTCTTTTCCTGAGAAGACAGGAAAGGATATCAATAAGCCAAAGGTAAGGGTAGGGTTTGGGTTGGGTTTTTTTGAGTTCTTAGTCAAATTCTTTCAGAGAGTACCCCCACTGGCTTCAGGGACAGTATTTATGACAGGTATTAATTTGTTGAATAAACTAAATTAAAAAAATACAGAGAAAGGGCAACCTTGTGGTAAGATATGGATCTTTCTCCAGAAAAACAGCATCTTAATAACAGATAACATATTAACATGACTTCAGAATAATTCTTTATTCTAGGTCCAATTATGAAGTAATTTAAATAATACTTTTTCTTAACTGAAAGAAGGGTTCTGCAGACCTTTTTTTTCCCAAGCAGACAATACTTGCCATCTTGTGCACTGCATCAGATAAGGCAAGCGGATGGATGATCTTCAGGTATTTCTCTGCAGTCCTGTTATTCCTGCTTTGTTTTATTGAGATGAAGACCCTAGCAGGGGCAGATTTCAGCAGGCTGCCTCCTTCCTCGCTGCCCTGAGCCTGCGGTTCCCATCGACTCTACTCTAAACAGGTTTGTTCTCCCTTAGGTTACTTCTCTCGGGTTGTTTTCGTGTGGGGTGGAAGCGATCCTCCCACAGCGCACAGTGTTGGGCACCCATCTCTTGCCTCACCCTCAGCCCCCAACCCTGGGGCTGCCAACGTGGGCCTAACCACCCTCTGCTTTCTCCAAAATTCAGGGGTTGGGAGTGAAAGTTTTTTGTGAAGGACTGCAATTTTCAGAGCCCTTTTTATTGCAATGCATAGGTAAAGCACCTCTCAAAATCGTTATTCAAATGTGGCATATGTTTTGCTGTGAATTTTCAGTAGAGCTCTTTCCAGTGATTTCCAAAATAAATGAGACTTTGCATAGTACTTTTTCCATATTTCACATCGCCTTCCTGGCCTTGCAGCCAAGGCTTCCTTTTAAAGTCATGTGCATTAGATTATGCAATTGTAGTATTCCGGCTACCCAAAGCAATTAAAATGAATCAGGCTAGGTATAATGAAGATGAGCCAAAGCATCTGTTTCCCAAGAGGATTTTCAAAAAAAACCCCACCAACTCTGTCATCCCCAGAGGCTTGGATCCATGGTACAAGTACAAGAATCCAGAGATTCTTGTACTTCGGAAACGTGTCCAACACTCACTTGGGTAAGAAAGGGAGGAGCTGGAAAGCAGGAGAAGAAAGAGTCTCTTATATGGCAGATATCCGTGCTCCCTGGAAACAGTGGCTGGATAACACCGTGTGTTTGGCAGAGCTGGACTTGCAGATCAATTCCTTTTCCCTTCTAGTATTTTAGTTTGACACATGTACCTGAGTTGTGAGAGGAGCATTGATTTCTGATGCCTCTCCAGTGTTTTACCAGACAAGCCGTGTGTTTATAATCCGTAGCTATTTCAGCCCAACTGTCAGGCTGATTCAGCAGGAGGTGCAGAATCGGCCATCCCTTCCTGACGTCAGCGCCAGCGATCACAGTGGCCTGGGGCAGAGGAGCACTTGCTAATAAGAGTCTGTTGTCCTGTGAGGCAAGAAGAAGCCTTCAGGCTGAAGAGCTAAGGTACCAGGAGCTATTTTGCTTCGTTTCTCCTCTACTGCCACTTGGTGCCAGATACCAAAAGCCTTTTTTCAGGCAAAATTCAGGTGGCAAGTTTCAGGACAGTCCCCAGCAGATTGTCTGCTGAGCTGCCTCGAGTATGCACTTAGGTAGGGATGGCTTGAAGACAGCTTAGCCAAAAGTTAAACATCACTAAACTGTGCCAGATGATTGACTCAGCAGTTCTGTTGCATTTGTAACTCAGATAAAGGATGAAGACATGGGAATAATTGTGTAGAAGTGATTGATGAAGCTCACAGGGCAAAAAATCTGCATGCAAAAGGAAGAGCGAGGTGGTGGTGGTGGAGGAGGAGGAGGAGGTGGTGGTGGTGGACACACCAACACTGCGTTCTCTAGCTGCAAGCGCAGGGCTGCCCAGCAGCCAATCAGGTACACAGGGGACTTCAGGAGCCCTTTTCCCTGTGTCACTGCATCTCATCCTAGTGCTGTTAAAAAAATCTCAGTAACTGAGAGGTCAAGTGTCCATGCACAAACCAACCTGGGGAAAATGGAAAAACTCAATCTCAAAACAGGATAGCAAGAGTTGCCATTAAGGGCTTAGACGTGGGCAAGGCATTCAGAGTCATCAAGGAGGTGAAGTCCCCTGCTTTTAAATGAAGGCAGGGTGGAAGAAGGCAAATTTTGTGTTTGGCTGATGCATCTCTTGCCTGGGAAACCCACCGTACTCTCCCCACCTCGCTCCCCAGCAGCACTGGATGCTCCCTCCAAGATAGCTGCTTTAGGCTTCTCTGGAGCCCACCAAATTCATTAAAAAGAAAACCAAACTAGGAATTTTCTCAGAAAAAGAGTCATGACGGGCTAAGACCTGCTAAGTGGAAAGAGGTCAGCTTGTTTACTTAAACCAGTTTAAATCTGGCACACCGAGAATAGCAACTTGCTTCGACCATTGACTTGGGTAAATACAGCCTGGCGTTCTCACGCCGGTATTTCCAGCTCCAGCTATCTCGATCACGCAGGGATATATACACATAAGTATATTTTCACTAAAAACAGTTGAAATAAATTATTGGACAGGCGCTAGACGTGAAATGGCTGGTGGGTGTGTTTCCTGTGCGCTGGTTGGAAACTGAAGCCCACCTCAAAGTCTTACCAGGTGACGTCCCCTTCTGAGTTTTTTTGATTAAAAAAAAAAAAAAGTAATAGTTTGGTTGCATTTAGGATCATTTCAGCAGGGAGATTGTATTCGTGATTTTGTGAGAAGGCAGCTGGTTTTAGCAGATAAATTAGCATGTTTCCTGAAGTGATATAGGCAAGAAAGGAGAGCTGGGGAGAGCTCGCTGGACAGCAATGGAGTTTCAGCTTTGAAATGACAATTTGGCCCTTCTGACTCCAGCTGAAATGATCTCGGTGGCCTCAGCTCCCTCTTTCTCTCCTAGCCATCCACGCTACCACCGCGCATAATTTTCGATGTAGAAGGCTGTGCTCTGAGACAATATACAAGTCATACCTGATTGAATATTGCCATTTCAGAGCCGCCAGTCTAATCACATTTTTCAGGCTGTGTGAACAAAATAATGTTGTTATAATTACACACGCTGGTTTTGTGTATGTGCGGGTGCGCGTTATATACGTATAATGACATTAGGGTGATAATATAGCTGTTTCTATTAGCTTGGTGGTATTAATAAGGTATGACAGAAAGTTATTTGATATCATTTGAAATCCCCACTTGCATTTTCATATTGCTCTCAGATGTAATTCAGGGACTTGATTTTTATGAGTTATGGCTCTGATGTCACTTGTATTTTTGCCCGTAATAGGTCCCACTGGAGCCAAATTCATCAGACTCAATTAACAGCATCTGAAAAGTGTATCTTGGTTAGCAACCGATCAGGCAGAACCTGCATGGGCTCTGCTTTAGCTGACCCCTCACCCCGTGCCACTGCATAGAACCAGCTCTCCAGTCACAGCTGCCTCAGCTTGCTGTTACCGGGAGAATTAAGCAAGTATTTTGGGGGCTGCTGAACCGTCTGTGGCCACGTCCCTTGTGACAGGGCTTGCAATGCTCTGCAACCCTCTGGGCACCCTCCTGGGTTCTGCATTTGCAAGTGATCCAGCCCACCACTGGTCATTTTTTTACTGTTAAATCTCTCAGTACTGATTATGTTTCTTACCCAACCCTGTCCAGGAGCCCGGGAGCAGTTGGGTGCTTGTTCCAAGTGAACTGCTCGCAGTCCTGCAGCGGAACTTAAAAACGTGATGCCAGGATGACAAAATAAGAAAGGCAAGGTAAATAAAAATAACTCAAAGTACACATATCAATGAAAGGCTGGGATTTGAAAGGTGCCCTCACACAGGGCTTTATGCTCAGTCGGGTGACTGACTGGGGCTGGCGGATTATTTGGAGGGAAGATAAACGCTCTGACGATAAGCTTCAGAGCGATAAACGCTCTGACGATAGATGAAGCTTTAATGCTTCGAGCTGGTGGTTCGGACATCTGATCTAAAGAGCTCCCAAACCAAGAGGCTGATCCCAAAACCTGATGAATTGAACTTCAGAGGGCTTTGCTTCCCAACCCGTATGCTGAGCAGGACCAGGGGTTGGCATCGCCCTCGCAGTGCTGCTGGGGCTCTGTCTCCCACCCTCAGCATGCCCTGGAAAACATTAAAAAGACTGGAAGAGAAAAGCTCCAAGTAGATAATCAGTAAGTGAAGTGAAGTGAAGCCCCTCCCGACCCACCCGGGCTCAGCAGCTGCCGTGTGGGCACAGCCCAGCTCACCGAGTGGCTCACCCTGGGTCTCCTTCCAAGCATAAACTCGGGATTTGAAGACTTCCAATTGCTTCCTGTCTCCCAATTTATTAAGTAACTATTTTTAATTGTAAGGCATGAAAATATGGTTACTTAATAAATTAATACTTTGAATGATTTTCAGTTGAACTTTGTGCGATTAGAACCGGTCTATTTTGGCTTCCATGGATCATTTCCAGCTACTGCTCTGTCTGATTCCCATCTTATTTCCTTTGTAATCTACTGATCTGCTGTTGTTCTCATGGCTGTGTTTTACAGTTTTGCATTACTTTAGTGACTCGGCATACTGTAGGCTGCTATTTTGTTGTTTGTTTTTTTCCCCCTCTCTACATTGAAAATAGCCTTTTATGAGAAGCTTAAGCAAAAGCCTGGAATGTCCAAAGGAAAACAGAGAAACATTACAACATTTTGCACATTTCTTTTGGCCAGAGAAAGTTACAAAATATTCATACGAAGAAACTTACCCAGTGCCTGCAGGAAAAAATCCAACTTTTGATTATATGTGGAATTTCAATTTCTGCTATAAACAGGCTGAGGGTTTTGTGTTGTTTTTTTAAAAATAGACTTTTTTAAGTATAAAACTGGTTGAAGAGACTCTACGGGCTGGAGCCATGGGGATGGAGGGTGAATCTCCTCTTTCAACCATGTTGGGCCCCCACCCTAGACACCCTAGACACCCTAGACACTGAGGGGTGACAGGGAAGGGTCCACCTGATGGGTGAATGGCCACACACACCTCATCCTCTCTCTTCTGATGGCTCTGTGCACCTTTGCTTCGAGTGGCAACTGGCTCTCCTGAATTGCTTTGTGCTGGTGTCTAAGGCAAACTGGAAGGAAAAATTTGGTATTTTCTCCAGAGAAACCAGAGGAAGTGCAGCCTCCTGCTAGAGAAGCACCCAATGGCCCACAGGAGAGCCAGGCGGTGGGAGCTCGCAGGGTGCTGTGGCACGCTCCTTATCCACAAACACCAAAACCCTACAGCTCACGGCGGGATGGCCTCGCCCACCCATCGAGGCACATGGAGCTCGTGGGTCGCCCCGGCTCTGCTCTCTCCCTTTGGCTATATGCCGAGCATACGAATCCGTTTTTTTTGTGACATGGAAGGCACAGCACTCAGGGCCGGGTGTCAGCAGAAACTCCTCGCGCTATAGCCGGGGCGGAGGCAGCGCCGCGGGCAGCCGCCAGGGGGCGCCCTAGCAGCGGCGCTACCAGCCGCATTTGTTACTGCCCCCAGCCCCGCGCCGTATGCGCGCAGGGCTGACGTCATTGCTGGCGTCATTAGTAAGGATTCGCTATTTATTTATTTATTTGTCGACCGACGCGATCCTTTATTTATTTATTTGTTCCCTTCCCCCGGCGTTTCGCGGCGCCAGGGCCGGAGCTGCGCTGCTGTAGCGGTTTCCAGAGCTCCGCACGCCGAGCCCGGAGCAGGGCCTGCCGAGGCGGCTTGCGAGAAATAAACCAGAAATGAGGGAAAAAGTGACAGGATTGGGGAACGGGGAGGAGGGAGGTCCCCCCCGGAGCCGCTTCGCACCGCTCGCCCCGCAGAACCGTGGCGGACTGCGTTGGCGCGGAGCGAAGCAGCACCCGGGGAAATCGGTGGAAAGTGCAGGATCCCCTACACACACACCTCAAAGTGACCCGCCCGTCACTGCCCGAGGGTGGGGTGGGGGGGCTCCGCGGGCGCGGAAGGCCGCGCACCGCCGCCGG
>VWZK01000767.1:48540-60109 GCA_013396935.1 Baryphthengus martii | reverse complement strand
CCTCCTTGGAAGTGTTCAAGGTCAGGTTGTATGGGGCCTTGAGCAAGCTGATCTAGTGGACAGTGGCCCTGCCTGTGGCAGGGGGCTTGGAACTAGATGATCTTGAAGGTCCCTTCCAGCCTTGACCAATCTGTGAATCTATGAAAGGAAAACTTCTGCATTTTTCCTTGGTGTGTGTTGAGTTTTAATGTCCCTTTTATTGTAGAAGCCTAAAAAAACCATTACTCTGGTTTCAAAGGAAAATGTCCTAACACCCAAATTTATCGTGAATCTGAGTATTGGCCTGCTGAGGTTTTTATTTTATTTTTTTTATTTGTTTTAAATGAGTCTATAGACTGGTTAGTCATTAGGACTGTTGATGAGACAGCTCTCGGTGCAGTTCCTGGGATGCTAGGAAATGTCTAATGTATTTGGAGGCCCTAATAAGATGTTTTTCAGAAATAAACAAATGGGATTTAACATTGATTTTATTGGCATTTTTCCCCTTCCTTATTCCTATAGTTGTTTCTCAGAAAACATTGCTTCTTTTGATGTGACTTTATTTGCAAGTACATCTTTGATTTGAAAAGCTTCCTGGTTACACTATATTCCTTATAGTGTAGCTCTAACTGACACTTAGGAAGACAATATAAAAGAGTCAATCTGACGTCTGTAGTCTTTACATGCAAGTAACTCATAGTTAATCGTGTAAACAATAGCGCAGAACTGCCCTCTGAGTTACAATAACTGTGACTTTTCTTTTATTGTCATCTTAATTCTTGTATGTACGTAATCACTTACCACTGCTGTTTAGAGACCAGTATTACCAGCTGCAAGAGCATCCATATTTGTCGTACCCGTTTCTCTTAGATTTTTGCATGAGAGAAACACATTAAGATTTGTCTGAAGGTATTACTGGAGCATTATTATTGGTCATGTGATATTTTAAAAGCTGGAAGCTCTATCTTGCTGTCATACTTGTAGTTTTCTCTTGGTCTGAATTGGTAGTCTTCTTACTGAATGTTGAAAAACACACAGCCTGCCTTTTCTGTTGTTAATCTGTGTTATAAACATGCCGTTTCTCTGCCTCGATAGTGTGGTTGCATAGTTCGGTTGAACATGTTGACAGGTATCACAAGCTTTCCAGTGGATGCTACTGTATGAATTCTACATCAAATTCAATTGTATAAATACAGAAATTAAAACACCCGTGTTACTCTTGTGGCATTTTCCTTCTTTAGTTACATATCAATTTGTATATTTTTTTTTTTTCATTAGATCTTCCTCATCAAGTTCAGCTGAAGAGGATGTGGCAAAGTCAAAAAAACAAAAATCACACAAAAAAGAAAGGGAAAAGGAAAAAAAGAATAAATCTAAGAAAGGAAAACATCATAAAAAGGAGAAAAAGAAGAGACGGAAGGAAAAAAGTTCATCTTCTGATAGTTCAGACAGTTCAAGTAGTGACTGAGGTGCTGGCCTAATTTTGCATTTATTCCTGTAGAGAATATGATTTTCCTTTCAAATCAGATTTATTTATGCTTTGCAATGCTGGTGTTTCAAAATTATATATATTTTTTTTTTTTAAAAAAAAACCAACCATATATTGGCAAATATCAGTGCTTCAAATTATTAAATGGACAATCTGAGAAAAAAAATCTGCTCTTCTTTTGAAGTTTATTAGAACTGAACTATGGAAGTTTAACTAGTTCTTCACTCTTAGTTCGGTTGTTTTTAGTTGCATTTGGAATCCTTTACAGTAGTATATGGTGAACTTCAGTTTGCAGGTCTTTGTGTAGAAAGATTTGGACTTAAATATGCTTAATGTCAGAATGGCTAAATCCAGTTTGGTAATTCAAGTGAGTTTTTCCATTATGCTATCCTTTAAATAAATGTATACTTTGCCTAACATTTTCTACTTACGTACATTAATCAGTAAGTGCAAATATGAAACAGTATTCAGGTCCAGAGAAGGGAAAGAATGGGCAATGAGGGGCTGAAAGAGGTTGCTGCTTCAAAATTAATCTTGTAGAATTAATCGCGTCATAGACTGTGAAACCCAATTACATAATTTTGTCAGATTCAATGTGAGCAAATTGAAAACAAAAGCAAACAAGAGCTATTAGTTTCTGGAAGTCCTTTCTTTCTGCTCAGATTTTGTTCTTTTACAAGTATGAGCATTTAATCTTTGACATAGATATAAAATGTCACTTCCTAACACTAGATGACTGTCCAGCAAGATTGTTGTCAAAATTCTAACCACATTAATGCAGTATCTGGTGGTTAATGCCTACGTGAACTGAAACAGGAAATTCGTAGATTGACAATTGACAAGAATAGTGAAATGTCCATTCATTCTAATTAAACTCCCACTGGAAAGTTAAGAAAAAACACAAATGAACAAAAAAATGGCTTGTGGAATTTAAGCAATCTATCATATTGAAAGCAGCAGCAAAATTAACACTTGCTATTGGGAGCAATGTTAAGCATTTTATAACTGGATTCTGGGGTATCCAATTAATATGTTGTACTTTGGTAGGGTACAGGCTTAAGACAGGCTGATACTTTTAGTTGAGCAGATTTTGGATGTATAATTCGACCTCAGAAATGCCCAGGTCTCTAAGTGCCTACTTTTACAGCCTCTTCAAAGTGCTTTTCATGCCTATGGTTTTGTTTGTTTTTCTTAGGCACAGGACTGCTTCTACCTGCGCAGTTTGGTATACAGGTCCCGTGGAAGTCTCATGGTGGTCAAAACATGAGGAAGATCAACACCTAAGCTTTCTTAACAATATCCATTGCCTATGTTTTCTACAGTGGATTAGACCGTTTAGTCAGTACAAAATGTTTTATGGTATTTTAATGGTTCTGCATTTTGCCTGAAAGTGATATACCTAGGTCTAACTCTGTCTTTCAAACTTTAATGTCTTAGACCAGGACCCTTGTTATTGGGCAACTTGTACTGTAGGTGCCGTGCTAGGGATCATTAAAGATCAAAATACTCGTGGAAGCCACAATGCAGAGAGAAATAATCAATAACCTTCTACATAGGTCTCTCGGTAGAGGATGACATGAGTCCTTGCATCTGCTCTTTATCTTGTTGGCTTTGGTCCAGTCCAATTTTTCCTATCATATATCATGATTTCTGGGATGGGCTTGGGTAATACAACTGAAGAGAGACTGGACTCTAATTAGCTGATATCTGTGCATAGTATAAGGAACATTTCTTTCATAAGTACTAATTTAAGAGATTTTGCTGCTCTTTTCACTCTAGTCTCCACAGTAGTACTGTGACTATTGGAGTTTGTTTTTGACTGGGTTAATTCTCTAAGACACTCATTCTGTAGAAAGCAACAGAGGAGTTGTGGGTTACTTAAGCCTGTACTGTTGCCAAAGGAAATATTCAGTCAAGCCACAGCTTAAGACACAACTCATTGTGATTTTCCTCCTAAAATATTCCTTATTTACTGAGACTGGAAATGTTGTTGGAGTAAGCGAATTCAGAACTCATATGTATTTCTCCCATAATCTTCCCATGACTCCCGATGATGCCATGATGCCAACTCTGGGGAATGGGAGTTTGTATTGTACTTGTTCATTGATTTTTTGAGAGCTTCATTTGAATACGAGCAAGTGAGGGGAAATTTTACTGCACTTTCTTGCTTTACCAGAATAGCTGGAGAGTTTATTAAACAACCCTTATTAGAGTTAGTATGTACAGTTTATCCATCAAACTGTATTTAATGACAAATTAGAGAGTGGTTAGAGTCTTGAAGTTCAGGAAAGCAACTGGTATATATTTTAGTAGTGCTCTGTATACTTCTGTGTAGTTTCAGGTAGCCATTTTTGATTCTAGTTTTAATAGTTGAAATCAAAAGATCACGTATCCAAATGATAGTGCACTTACTCGCCATATAGCATTACAGCAGCTGTTTGTGGTAGTTACAGTGGTGTTTTGTGCAAGAGCATAAGGCATAAATTTCAGTGTTTGTGTTTTGCCATTTGTTACTAGCATAGATAGATTTTTATATTGGAAAAGGGGTTTTCTAATTTGAACTATTTAAAGATCACCGTTCTCTCAATTCATGCATTTATGTAACAGAAAGAATTTTGTGTCTCAGCTTAATTTTCTGCCCATATTCCCATTTTATTTCTTTACAAATATATACATTAAAGTCAATAGATTTTGCTGGAGAAGTGCTTAAGATTTCAGGTGTATTAACTGATGTACGAAGGAAATGCTTCAGTGAACAGTTCTGTGCCAAGTTAATCTTTACTAGTCTTTAAAAGTGATCTGAAAATAAATACTGTTTTCTTATTTGATTTAGCTGTAATTTTAGTGAGTCTGAGGTGTTGTGACAAATATTACTGTTTCGCCTGAGTCTTGGCTTGAACCAAAATGCCTACTCTGGCTCCAGAAAAAGGAAGTGACATTCACCAAAACAAGGCTTCTTATATAAAAACTCAGCTATTTCTTCACTACCATCAATTGTTACTAGTGTCTTCTGTCATGAATCACTTTCAAGGGCAATGCCTGAAATAACTGCTGTTCTTGTATGGGCCCAAGATATGGACTGTATGCCTGCTGCGCAACAATTACCAAAGATGTTACAATATGAAGATGATACTAGTACAAATAAGGACTGTCACTCCGTGTCAACTTATCTCAGTTACAGAAGGAAAACCAATGACTATCCAGTACAGCAAAATCCTTTCCTGTCAAGACTGTGATACACTGTTGTGTAAAAAACACGATATTTTAAATTATTTGAGAAAGATCAGAGAGAAATGTTTCTGTAGAAATGCCAATATTGTCCTAAAATGTTGTAGTTTAAATCGAAGCAATAAAGGAGGAAAGTCTATGATAGAAGCAAGCTATTTAATAGGATTATTTAAACTCTAGCATAGTCTTCAAAGTGTGACTATTGTTTAGAGTTTTTTTGTGTAAACTAAATATTTATCTCACTGGGAACATCTAGCGTGAAGATGAAGCATTAATCCTTATTTATCTGTATTATACATAAATTCCTGAGACTTTCACTTAGAGTAGTAATTTCTGAAATATCCTAGCCAAATTTTGACCGTGAGAGAATTTCAAGAAAGAATTAAGCTGAGCTGTAAGAAACACACTGTTTAATGACAGCATATGAATATTGTCTCAGCATGGGTTTGTCCCAAGGCACTTTAAATCTTAGTAGTTATAAGCCACCTTTATGGATCCCCTATTCCAACTGTCACAACAATAGTACGCAGTGATATTCTGAAGATACAGTTTGCAAATTATGATGTGTATCTATATAGGATTCCTACACTTAATTAAAAAAAAAAAGCCCAAACTATAGTTTATTTGGGGACTACTTCACTACAGTAATTTAAAACTGAAGACAAATGGTGCGTTTTTATGTGTGCATCTATGTCAAAATATTTGATCATAGTTTATATTGTATCCAGTTCAGATCTGAGGAAAAGGGAGTTTCTATACTATTTTAAATATGACAGAAATAGTAGTTTAAGCTAGGGTCTGTACTTGTAGTGTTTAATTTAAATTCCTACCTGTCATGGGTTAGGGGTGGGCTGGCCAAGAAACGAATGACAGATGCTCTCTGTTAACACCTTTGCTTTTCCGGAATGGGAAGGGAAATGGTATGCAATGGAGAGAGACTTTTGGATTGGAAAAAAAGAAACACAAACAACAACAACAACCAAACCTAAACCAGCTTTAATGAAACAGTAACAATAAAAAGAAAATATGTCAATAAGAAAATTAAGAAATATATACAAACCCAGTATCAGGCTCCTCCTGATTGGACTCAGTGGCAGATGGGAACCGGATTCAGGAACTCAAGAATTATGATCAAAGGTAGAAGAACAGACAGGGTTGTTTTAGGATACTGGCCATAAAAGTGTCACGGTTTAGGGTTGGGGCAGCCCACTAAACCTATAACAGGTGCTCTCTTCTAACCCCCCTCCCTCCTCAAAGAGGAAGAAAAAAGGAATAAGGGAGAGAGAATTATCAATTAGAAAAGGAATCTAGAACAGCTTTAATGAGAAGGGAAAATAATAATAAAATGGAATGTATACAGATATGCACAAAACCAGTATCAAACCCAGCTGCCTCCGATGGCAGTTATGTCACCGTCACTGTGGAGCAGGCTCTGGGAAAGTCCCAGACTGGGCCCAGCAGCAGATAGGAACTGTGTCCTGGAGCTGGATTCAGGAACACTCAGATCAGAATTGAAGGCAGAATGGACAGTCCTCCTTGGATGCTGGCTGTTGAAGAAACGAGGAAGAATCTGAGCAAGGGCCCGAAGCAAGAGCCCTCAAGACGAGAGCAATGGTGTACCTCTTACTTGAGATACGATCAACACATTAATTGAGGTTTAAAAAATACTACAAGAAAGTAGAATCTCAAGAAGAATATTTCTAGATTTAATATAAATTATGCATCTGTGGAACAGTTTAAAGTTGGTGTTTCAACATTTGCCACACTGGTGCCTAGAAAAGGCCTTCTGTCCACCTGCATTTAGCCTGGCTCAACTCCTGAAGTAGAAAAAGAAGGTTCTGCTGGTAAAGGATAAGTTTTGCTGCCTGACAGTCAGTACCCTCAAGATCCTTGAATTTAAATTTCCTAAAATAATGCTACAAATCTCTTCGATGACTGAAGCAACTCAGAACTGAGTGGGAGCAGAAGTAGATGTCTCCTTATCTTCTCTTTCCTCTCATCCATGAAGCTGGACAATAGGTAGGATACCTCTTACATAGATAATAAGGAGTTTCACCTTTACACCAACGTAAGACCAGCAGGCATTTTAAAAAGACACATCAGTGCATTGGAGTGTGTTTATTCCTGAAGTTCGATAAAAGTTGGTTATTGTATTTTTCCCATTTTCTGACAGATTTTGAAAATTGAACATCAAATCAAGATAAAAGTATAGTTTAAAATTGTAATTTTAAACTTTCTTTATGATGGCATGATGGGATTTTTGGCTGGGATAGAGTTAATTTTCCTCATAGTAGTTCATACGGTGCCATGTTTTAGACTTGTGACCAGAGCAGTCTTTTTTGGTACTCAGCGTAGTGCTTGAAGGGTTTGAGATAACAGAGGTGTCTGGACATTGTGGTTGTTTGACCTTATCTGGGAGCTGGGTGCCCACCAACCCCAACCCCCACCTTCTCTCAGCTGAACCAGTGGAAGAAAATAAGATGAAACTTGTAGGTTAAGACCAAGGCAGTTTAATGAAAAGCAAAACAAGGCCGCACACAGAAGCAAAAGAAAATAGAGTTATTCACTACTTCCCATGAGCAGGCGATGTCCAGCCCGTATGGGGAAGCAGGGCTCCAATACACGTGGCGGTTGCTCTCGAGGACAAGACAGTGCCCCCACTCCTCCTCATTTTTCTAGCTTTTATTTTTGAGCTGATGTCATACAGTATGGAACATCCCTTTGGTCAGTTTGAGTCAGCTGTCCCAGTTGTGTTCCCTCCCCAGATCTTGTCCATCCCATCCCACTGCAGGGGGGGAGTGTCAAAAACCAGCCTTGATGTTGTGCAGGCCCTGCTCAGATGTAGCCACAACACGAGTGTGTTATCAGCACCTTTCTGTCTCTCAGTACAAAGTACTATGAGGGCTGCTCTGGGGAAAATTAACTCTGTCTCAGTCAGACCCAATACAGATACACAACAAATATCGCACCTAGTTCTGGGTGAGGTACACCAGTGTAGTTTTAAATCAGAACACAAAAAGCCCTAATAGCAGTATTACAATAATGTTGAAGTCCCAAACAGCTATATGTGAAGCACATCAACGAAGAGGCCTGTTCCTGGCTAAGCCCAAGACAGTGCTGCTATTCTCACTGCAATGAAGTACTTCAGTAAGTTATGGACATATTATCTGCAAAGAGGCAGCTGCAGAAAGACCTGGCCTTGCAGACTGGCAGACAGAAGCTGAAATGATGGTATTACCTGCAGAATGTATACTAATAGCATGTGAAGTTGACAGTTCCACACCATCTCCAGCCTGCAGTGAGCCCTCCAGCACACATGCTGCCTTCAACTCCCATGTACCTCACCACATGCAACTCTGCCAATGCTCCTAAACCAAATATCTTCAAAAGCCTATTCATGTTGCATTTCCCTAATCACACTTGGTTTGTTACAGCCTCATTAATGTTATGAAAGTTACCCACAGCAAGAATGTGGAGGGAAATGCAGTGGGAAGGCATGGGCACCAAGAGAGAGGGAGCCCCACAGAGGCCTCCCTGATGCTGCTGCCACTGCCAGCTCTTCCCACCAGCATCCTAGTAGACCTGGGGAGGTGGTGGCACTGGGGTGATCTCGGTATGTTCCCTGCTAAAAAAGCAGCTAGCTCTTCTCCTACTGTTCCTCCTGAGGGGATTTACTTGTGGGGAAGCTGTGGCTGGGGGAAAGCTTACTTTATATTGGGCCTCTGAGCATTTTGCTTCCTTGCTTTAGTATCCAACTTTCTCATAGGGTGCCATCATAAGTTACTTATGTTACTATTGTAGTTGAACAGTGAATGCTGTCCCTCTTTACGAGGAAGCTGATGGAGCAGCTGGTTGATTTTGTGCTGCTAAATCTCTCTGCTGTGCCTGAGCAGTGTGGCAATTCTCAGGGCAATGAAAGCCACCCTCAGAACTCAGTTTTACAGAACTCTTGAGTTAGTCAGACTTCTGCAATGTGATTGTTGAAACAAAATATTTCACCAATTGTTTTTATTAATTCTTCCTCATAATGTGCACTACTTTCCTTACCATTTGGATATTTTTCTTCCACAAAAATGTATTTGTAGTAGTTTTTATTTTAAAGATTTCTCAAACTGACACAAAATAGCATTCTGTATCCATCTAAAAGGGCATATCACAGTGCCTGTGAGGGTGGTTAGTAACCTATCTCTTATCATTCCTTCAGTGCTTGTTTAGAGTTACTACCAAGGGCTGGTGTGCAGACCAAGGCCACTACTAGATCTTGTCTATCACATTGAGGGGTGCAGAGAGTAAAAGGCTGCACCTGCTGGGGGAGTGGACAGGACAGGTGATCCTAAATTGACCAACATCATATACATCATATTCTGTATAAAGCTGAGGGATAAATTATCCTGACACATATTTAAGAAAGGGGAAAAACTGCTATGCAACAGCACCTGGGAGAGAGGAATGAAAGTATGTGAGAGAAACACCTCTGCAGACACCAAGGTGAGTGAAGAAGGAGAGGGGGAGGAGGTGATCCAAGTGCTGGAGCAAAGATTCCCTTGCAGCCCGCGGTGAAGATCATGGTGAGGCAGGTTGTCACTCTGCAGCCCATAGAGGTTAATGGTGATGCACATTTCCACCTGCGGAGAACCCTGTGGGAGGCCAAATGGACAGCTAAACAACCTCTGCCATAAATTCCAGCCCCGCAAACAGACTTACATGGTGATGTGAAACAGGAAAGCTAAACAAGCCCTTCAAACACTACAAGTAAGCTTTGTTCTTAAGGACAGGAGTGGCAGATGGGAAAGCCTGCTCTGTTCCAATGGTCTTGCTCCCCCATACAAGCTGGTAATTGCTCTGTGCAGCTAGGGAGGATGGCAGATGGGAAAAGGCTGGGCATTGCAACACTTCAAAGACTACAACATTTGTCTCAAAGATTGCCTAGTGTGAGAAAAGGCTATCACTATATTTCAATCATGACAACTTTTATATAAGGACTCAGAAACAAAGCTTAGCTTACCTACTGGAAAAAGACCAATGAGCTGTCACCTTGGTGGTGACTGACATCTCTGCTGAACTATCCCGAATTCTTGCTTGATTTCTACCTCTTTTTGTTCTACTCTGTCCTATCAGTTTTTACACTTTTATAATAAAAGCTGATTTTGTTATATGACATTTGACCTTGTTTGTGTCTTAATCTTGTCCTCGGGATTGTATTGAGTCTCGTCACGCTAGAATATCCAATTGAATATCACTCAGGAGTTAGTCTCAGCTGCCCCTGGCCCTTCTAATATCTGAGGACAAGCTGCAAGGACATTTAACTTAAGCCATATTATTTTACAATCTTAATCCGGTATTGGATCGTGACAGACCCCACACTGGAATAGGTGGATGCTCAGAGAAGGCTGTGACTCTGTGGGAAGCTCATGCTGGAGAAGGCTCCTGGCAGGACCTGTGTACTCATGGAAAGAGGAGCCCATATCAGAGCAGGTTTGCTTGCAGGGCTTATGACCCTTCAGGGAACTCACACTGGAGCAGTCTGTTCCTGAAGGACTGTATCCAGTGGAAGGAACCCATGCTGAAGCAGTTCATGAACAGCTACCACCCATGGGAAGGACCCACGCTGGAGAAGTTCATGGGGTCTCGCATGGGTAAGCCTGAGCATGGGAAGAGTGTGAGGACGAAGAAGGGCCAGAGACAATGTGTGATGATCTGATTGCATCTCCCAGCGCCAGTTGCAGGAAGGACGTAGTGGAATTGGAAGTGAAGTTGACCAAGGAGTGAAGGGAGAGATGACGGAAAGTGCTTTTAAATTTGTTCTTATTTCTCATTATCCTACTCCATTGTTAATGGACAAGAAATTAAATTAATTTCCCCAAACTGAGTCTGTTTTACCCATAATGGTTATTGAATTGTTGAGTAATTTCTCCCTGTCCATCTTTCAATTTAAGGGCTTTTGCCATAATTTTCTTATCCTGTCCAGTTGAGGAGAGGGCGTGATAAAGTAGCTTGGTGGGCACCCAGTGACCAATCAAGAACAACTTACCAAAATGCCCAACAAAAAAAGTTCCATTAAGCCTGTTGTTGTGTTCCCTAATATTTTTCTGATATCTCCACTTTAATTTAATTTACCATATTCCCACTAATTTTCTGTCTTCACATCTGTGGAGTCTCTACATCTGCTTCAAAGAAGACAAATTTTGAGTTATGTAATAAATACCTTTTATGTCCTAGCATCACCACAGCCTAGATAGTTCTCTAAACTCTTGAAAGTCCTTTAATTTATACTTATGTATTTACCACATATTGAAAAATGAATGTATTTATATTGTATTTCATCCTAAGTAAGCCTGCTATGGGATGAATAGTTAGTAGGTCACAGAGACAATCTTTTATGTATTGTACAAGTCAACATGCAGATTTTGCATGATAACTTTTACATATTGGGTAAGTGAACATCCAACCTGCAATATATATTGCCTTTATATTTCTGTATGCTTGTATTTTGTTTCTAGTCTGAAAACTTTACACTCTACATAGATAATTGACATTTTAGACAGGTATTTTTTCCAACACGAAGCATCTGTGAAAAGAAGAAAGGCACTACAAGAGAATGGTCACTATAAAGATCTTGGTATTTCTCTGAAAAGCTGGAGCTGCACAAAGTTTTACTAAAAACAAGTTGTTGGAGCTTGGTGGGCACAGAAATTTTGTTTCTGGTTTCTTACCCTGCAAAAGAGTTGTGATGCCTTTAACCTATAGCATTTTCAAGTAAAATGTTCAAACTCCATTAAGGATTTAGAAAGAAAGTACTGTTTTCTTCAGTATTTTCCCTAAATTGCTTGTTTCCATGCATTCAGGTATTTATCCATGTAAAGTTGTCTTTTT
>VWZK01000767.1:13410-48488 GCA_013396935.1 Baryphthengus martii | reverse complement strand
TTTTTTTTTTTTTTTTTTTTTTAATACTTGGAAAACAAACAAATAAAAACGTGGTTCTAAATAATCTCCAAATGATTTGTATATCATTTTGTTGTGGGAACTTTTTAACTTTGATCCCACATCGCACTAGCACATTATAATAAAATGCAGTAATATCATTAACATTTATCCTTCTTGGACATACATGATGTTCTGGGGCTTAAAAAAAACCTTTCTTTTCTTTCTCTTTTGAATTGTAGTGAAAGATAATCCTCTTCATTCCTAACTAATCCAATTTATCCCTTAAGACCTCCTCTTCAATTTAGATACTTACCAGGCCTTGGTTCATGGTCACTATCTGTTAAAGATAACTGGAGGACATTCCATTCAACTCTGATCACCAGTATTCCTTAAGTGGCCATAAAGCTTGGGAATTAGAGCATGTATCCATTAAGATTAGTAAAAGGTATAATAAATATAAGGGGTTTGAGAGACGCTGCAAAATTGGTTAGAAATATGGAAAGCCTTCAAAATGAGCAAAGAGTGAAATTTTAGTAATCTTTAGTTCAGGAAGAAGAAACACATCTAAAGTTTCCAGAATACAAAAAGTACAAGTATGTGCAAATTACTGTACACTTTAAAACCATGGAAACAAAAAAGACCTTAAAGTAAAGCACATGGAAAGCTGTTTTCCATCACAAACTGTGCTAAATTTGCACAACATATTGTGATATGACTGATGTCAAGAGCTTTGCATCTCACTAATGTATGTTCCATCGCAATAGATGTGTTAAAAATATAGATATGAGCTGTCTTGTAACTTGGCCTGTTAACTTCTGTGTGATGATATGTGGGTAGGTACTGCACTAGACGTGCTTACTGCTTCACCTGTCCATCCTCCTTTGAAACTAGTTAAAAAAGATGTCACACTGACCTGATGCATCAGAATTGATACATCAATTTCTCTATGTGTAACAATAAAACAAGATTTTTAAGGAATTAATACAGTTGGTGTGAAATTGTCTTTCTCCTTTTCTCTCATAGCATATTCATATTTAGCCTTGGGGTCATACACTGTTTTTCTGGCAGTAATACCTACAGGATTTATGAAATAGTATGAGTGTATTTTTAACATACGCTAAATTGCTAATTACAGATCATCTTCCCAAATAATATTTTATAATAGCCATTAGACATCAAGAGTTGTTTTTTCATAGTTTTAAGATTGCAAAACCTATTGCATCTGTGGGATGGAGTCATGAAGTCAGTGTATGGGTTTGTAGATTTTAATGAAAACATGTCAGTGCTGCCATCTTTTGGAGATTCTTTATTCATTATGGAAAACCGGGATCTGATTAATGAGGACATTGTTCATGAGGGATGTGAGGAAAATGCCAGACTTAAGTTTGAAAAAATGTCCTGCTGTGGACTTTGATTTTATTTGTCTTAAAAATCCATTCATGCTCACAAGCACACAGCTTTGTGAGTATGTAGGATCTCCCTGAGTTAAATGCCACGTATGCTGAAGAATAGTCTGTGACCTGAAATCTTAAAACACATTGCGGTTATCCTTTTCTGTGCTATATGAAGATTTTAGTCATGCATTCCTCAGATGGAATTAATTTTGTTTGTGGAAACACACAGTTTCCATGAGGGCATTTGATATTTATTTGTCCTCATTGCATTTAAAGTATTTATTTGGGTGCCTGATAATTTAAAAACATTACTTTCTGTCTGGGACACTGATAGGTGAACAGATGAGTTCAGCCTGGACAAAGACAAAACACTCTGCTTTATCTGAGTGAAAAGAAAAATATCCTTACAGAGAAATGCTGGAAGCTTAGCTACATGAATGTCTAAAACAGGAGTGTTATGGCTCTTCAGCGAGAAAAATTCCTGCCTTCCCTTGGGAATTAGATCTGGATTTTTGGTCCTTGCTATAGACAGTACACTAATATTTCTGACAGTGTGGATGTTTCCTTCCTTTCTCAGTGAACAGAATTTCAGGAGAAAAACTCGGTACAAAAATCATTCAAACCAAGCTTCGTAGATGCCAGCTGCATTTCAGTGAACAGCTCTCCCTAACAAACTGCTTTGGGGTGTGAGCTAATATCCTACCAAAAAAAAACAGAGAGAAATTAACTCTAAGGGTGTTTCCCGTGACGAGGAAACAATACTTCCTTACCCATCACAAAACCCTTACTCAGTGAGAAGGTTGGGTCATGGTGGAATGGCAGAAGGGCTCATAGTCATCTTCCTTATGTATTGCTGACCATAAATGTGCAGTGACTTGCTCTAAACAGTAGTCACAGATTGTTACAGATTTTATAGTGTCGCAGTCTAGCAGTAGGTCTGGTGTCTTGCCTATCATCTTGAAATATCAGTACAACGAATCTGACCTATTCATACTTATTGCTGCTACTAGCTGTCATTTTAGCATTTGTATACTCATCATAATTTAGCTGTCTTTGTAAAGATACTTCTTGAAATGGAAAAAATATCAAAGCTTTGCGTAGCAAAATTAGAAAAAAAAAGACTTTCTGACAACATAACTAGAAAAAAGCTTTGCATAGCAAAATTAGAAAAAACAGATGTTCTGACAACATAACTAGGAACAAGATAACATTTAGTTTAAATAAAAAACTTTATTAACAATGTAAAACGTTTATTATCTTACAATCTGAGATAACTCTGGCATGCCCTATAACAGTTAATACTTAGTGATATACAGACTCCATGCTTTGAATTCTATTGGAAACAAGATGAGTTGGTGTTGTGTTTTACATTGTTTATTTTAATATATCTTCTTCTGATAAATTATTTTTTCCAAAAGTTGTAGAGATACTATTAGCTTAAAAGGAAATCTGTTGCTTCTATGCATTGTACAGTATGTAGATATTATGATTTCTCTGTATTTACAAGTTTTAAGTATTTTCATATATGGTTTGTGTATCATAAATTAAGATATTTTTCTGTGAAGTTTTTTAATTGAGATATAGTGGAAGACTAAATATGAATGAAAGCACAAAAAACTACTGGATATTTTGTGCAAATTCTGTTACAACATTGTTTAAATATTTTAGAACTTTAATACTTTTGCTGTTAAGTTTTCTATGCTTAAAGACTTAGAATATGATGAAGGATTTTAATGTAGTACTAATAAGAGTACTGTACTATGCACAAACTTTTAGCTGCAGTTAAAACAATAAAAAAATTATAATAATCTATTAACTGTAATTCATGTGTGTTTTCTCTGGTTGAAAGTAAGCATGCAAAACATAGGTTAAAAAGTTTGAAAAACATTCTTAGTTATGCTAGATCTATTCCACAGCTGGTTTTTGACCACCATAAGTTTAAACTATTAAAACCCTTATTTTGAAAACGAGGATGAGGCAGAAAGAGAAAAAGGAATAGGAGAGTGTAAAAAGTGTACTTTATAATCAAAAGTAGCAATGTTCATCTTTTCAGTGGTCTAATAACAGTGGTTTAATCAAAGTTATGAATTTCTTGGTGCTTTTGTGTTTAATCTTCTAACTTGAGACAAGACAACACAGTCCAAAGAACCTTCGCTTCCGTCTTCTTACCAATGGATACGGAGCCAAGTTTAGGAGGCTGCTATCATCTGTGGAGAAAAAGCCCACATTTTAATGCAGGCACGTACACTTGCACACACACACACACACACATCCAAAAGAGTTTATATTATTTATGTATCCTAACAGCACCTACATGATCAAACAATGTTGTTCTAGGCATAGAGCAAACAATAGCGTGCATTTTGTATGTAAGAGTTTTACAATGCTAATTATCAGGATCTCCATGATAATGCAATAGAAATTTTGGGAGACTTAAGACGCAATATTCCTCCGTGGATTAATAATATTAGGACCCTAAATAAAACATAAAGATAAGTAAAGCTCAAGGTGTTGCCAACATCCAGGTTTAGATATGTCAATTCTAAGAATAAATTCTGGGTCAATTTAAGCACTAAAAAAAGCCCCATTGTTAGGTGGCCATTTGTGGACATTAGAGAGAATTGCCATCTTAAACTGCAATGCTGAAACATCTGGCCACATCACGAGAATGAGCATCTGTCTGAGTAAGTTAGCATAATATGCTCACCCTGTTTCTGGTTAGCTTCCTACCTGTTATATTAATTCATTTAAAATTCATACAAAATGTATATATTTGTGCCCATACTTATGCTAACTCATACACTGGCTACGAGCCATCTCAAAACACCTTTAGAAATCTCTTTGAGCCACCTTCAGGCATGCTTTCAGGCTTAGAGGTGCATCTTACTATGTTCCTATTTTGGCTACATCAGGGACCCAGGTTTGATTGTAGACTCTAGACACTACTGTAATATAAATACTTAACTTTAAGAACATAGGTAAGAGATCATTTAATATTGTGAATCAAGGTTATGAACACATCAACTAAATTTCTTAGCATAGTAACTTTCCTGCTATCATTTAAGAGAATTTCCTAAAAAAAATCAAGTCTGTGAGCAGTCAGTAACATTACATAAAGCTTTTGCCGTCTTGCAATCTTAACTCTGTTCTGCCTGTCACTGAAATCAACAGCAAAACACTCATTCATTTACTGAAAGCAGGATTAGGTTTTGTAAAGATCAACTCATTCATCTCATAATCATTCTCTTAAATATTGCTTGTAACTTATATACGTGTCAAAATTGCAGTCCAGACCATATTAATTACCTATAATGAACATTTAAGAAATACTCATCATCAAAATGAAATCAAAAGAGAAAACCATTACTTCTCTAATGAATTTTTCATATAAACAGAGTCCCTGTAGATGCAGAAGAGTTAACACTGCTGGGCCAAAAAATGAAGGCCCGTTGCCAAATACACGCGTAGGATGGAGGTCTTGCCCCCCTGTGCATTTGTATGGGGTGCCTTATAGCTGGCTACTGGGAAAAGCACGTTGTTAGGAGATTTATGGTAACTAGCTCTTCTGCATAGTCAGTCCTGTAACAGAGCTACAAGCCCTGCAAGGGTAAAGCAAACCCCCCCCACTCAGTAGAATCGCTGTCATAGTCTGTGCAATTTACACTTTCATTACCTTTGAAAAAGAAAGCCTCCTGTCATTGGGAACTAACAATTGTGCTGCTGCCTTCAAGTCACCATGAAAAAAATCTGTTATTTTATCTATAGATGCCACATCTATGAAGTTCCAGAATACCTCACGTGAAACTCAAGAGTCCAAAGTTCGCCTACCATATTCTGTCTCCACTGAATCAGTACCGAAGAGATTCACCTAGATTTTTCTTTTTGTAACTTGAATAAAAAAAAACCAACACAACAAACCTTCAATGTTTCAGATCTGTTGGAAGGCAAACCTTTAATTATCTTAATTTTCCTTACATGAAGAAAATACTAAACTTACCTTGATTTTTCAGTGGTAAAGGCATAGTCTCCCTGAGTTTACTTAAAAGGTTTTTCATTTCTCTCATATCTCTGTGGATACAAAAGTTGAAAGTGATATAATAGAACAGCAGTTGAAGAATAAAAGTGGAGTGGCTCACAGTATAGCTTTATACGCTGAAATAATTGAACAATAAACACAAAGAGCTATTGGGCAAGGATTTGGTTCACATACATTTACCAGAAGATGCATGCCAAAATAAAGGGCAGTACATTCAATAAGGATCTATTTGGGTACTTCGGTGTTCCATATTAAATAAATTGGTGGGCACAATGTGATCCTAGTGGCAAAATACACAATATGCCTTAAAATTAGCACAAGATAGTACTAATGTCAATTTAATGCCCTTTATCAGCATTTTGTAGCTTGTGCCATGAATGTGTTTCATTGTTCAGAAGGAAATTAAAATACATATAGGTAACCCTTGAAACTTAAGCTCCCTGCACATTCCGCGGATATTTTACAAACAGGGCTGTCACTCTCACTCCTCTTAGGAGGACTCTGGCATGAAATTTTCTAGAAGGCATAAGATGGAAAATACGATAATGGAATATCATCTCACAAAGTAAGTTGATATCCAACTTATGGATATGTTGGATATGTTTTGAGAGAGGCTGGAAGTTGGAAAAGATTTGTGTTTTACAGATAGATGGCAGAATAGCAACTTTGTGTGCAAGCTGGCAACTTCTTAAGGCTTTCAGGCTTTAAAAACAATGTGGTCTCGCCTCGTTCATCTACATATAAAATGGTTCTTAGAAATGAAGCAGCATGACTACTAAGAAATTACTCAGTTTTGTTTCCCAAGTTACTCGCTCAGTAGAACAGAATTTTGTTTTATGTGAATAAACAAGATAACTATTAAAATACCAAAAGCAGCTTGACACACAAAGCCAGCAAAATAGGTATTTTTTTCAATGAAATGATAGTCATCAGGATTACTCTCTAGGGTCTCATTTTTGTCTTTCAACTGCACAGTTAAGAGGGTAAGAGAAGTTAACTTTGATAAACCTGTGAATGATGTTATCCTCCTAAGGCTTCCACAGTCATAACTAAGGGCAGAAACAACTGAAATTAATTAGATTCTGTGCTTTTGATTTATGACTGCAGAACCACAGGCCAGCTGATTTCAGGTACAAAATCATAAACCTCTCGAGATAAGAAAAAAGATGCCTCTTTTGGAGAACCTAGCCCACTAACAACATCTTCGCCCATCCTGTGTTTCTGACAATTACCCTCTCGTAATTAGTCTAATTAAAGATGTCACATCTCTCTGTCCTTTTAGGAGTTGCTTTCAGATATGCTAAATGTAGTAGAAGTTTTAGCAGGTCATTTAATTTATTAACACCTTTTATAGCAGCAACACTGGCTGCCTAATTGAAAATGATTAAATAAACCCTAGACAGAAATTAGTTAAGGAATGGAGTGCTACATATACCTTTCGGTGTTTTCAATATCTGTGGAAACCTGCCATAAGTGCTGTTGAATATCTGTTGGTGATGATGATGTGTCTTCTAAAATAGGTACTTCGGAACTCTCTTCCGCTTTTGTATCTAGGATCCTGGGTGGGGCACAAGGTTCCTTTCCTTCAAAACATTTAAACAAAGCATATATCTCCATTATTCATTAATTAAAATGTATACTCAGATTATATCATTGATTTTTGACTTCGATCTTGCATGGTATAAATGAAGATAGAGAGTGGTGAATGCAAACTCTATAAGAGCTGTTCGGGAACAGAGCAAACCACAACAATCTTCTAATCAGAGTGCTGCTCTATGTTAATCCTATCAAACAAAGCTAAGAGAATTCCCATGCAGGCAGGTGTGTATCTTAGAATTTTACACAGTATTATGAAGGGTTTCAGTTCAACTCCAGAGGCTCACATGTGACACAAAGTAAGAGCCAGAGGACAAAACAGAACAAAATAAGTAAGGAAACTACAGCATACATTCTGAAAGCAACTGCAAAAACTTGACACTAGAGAACATTGCAACCCATGTCTCCTAGTATAACAGCAATACTAAGGGAAAGCAGAAGACAAGAATGTGCAGTTTTGCGATTGGTGATTTTAAAAGCAATACATCGCTGCCACCGCTCACAGCCCAATATGCATTATATTCTGAATTTCCATGCTTTCACTTGCCTAATTCATGCCCATTATATGAAAATGAAATACAGTTTTGGAATTGATCTGGGGGTTCATGACAGATCTGCCAGGACTTTTGTCAGAGAGAGAAAGGAATAAAGGATACAGATCATGATAGTGGAACATGCAGAAAGTTAAGTACTGGTGGGATTCTCTGGTATGCTTGCAAATCTCCTGTGGACTATCTGATGGTATTCCTTTTCTGTAGTAGCAAGTACAGTACTGGAACCAAGTATGTTTACATAAGAAAATTCAAATTGGAGTGCATTCTGGACACATTAATGAGAAGTTAAACTTTTTCCCCCTCAGAGTTCTCTCACGAAGTAAAAATCTCAGAAAGAAAGAAAGAAAACATTTTTAAAATAGTGGGAAAACAAGTCAGTGTTTAAATCAGTGGTATGAGGAGATATGTAGGAAATGATTTTTCATCTAACAATCTTTGCAATTTGAAAAATTTTCATATCAGGACAAACAAAATAGTTCCTCTGAGATCTGACAAAGAATAGGAAGAACAAGAACACCTAATACAAGTAGTGGTCATTTAGCTCGTTTTTATAGGATGCTATAGACCAAGGCTGCAGATGGTGCTATATTGCTCTTCTATATTGCAAATAAGTATCACCACTATCATGCCTCTATCCTTGTGTTTTTTTTAAAACTACAAATTTCTGGATCTTATGGAAAACTTTTTGGGTAGGTTCTCTGAACTGTTGTATTTTGGTAAGTTATTCCTTTGCTGAAAAAAAGTATTCTTGGCTGTATGTCTGAAAGAAGATACTTACTGAATGCTTTCATTACTCTTTAAAGTCAAAAGGAAGTCCTTTTACTTGCTTCCCCCCCCAATTATGTCATCTATGATTCCAAGGGATTGCAAGACCTGACATAGTAAGTTTACTGTCTGTAAAAGAATGATGTCCTTTGTCCTTTCTCTGATGCTTACTTTGCCATCAAACTGCTAACTTGTGCTTTGCCAGATCCCTCTGTGAGCCATTTTAAGACTTCAAATAGTAGAAGATTACCCCAATAAAAAGAAAAGTGCAAGTGCCGGAAGAAGAGGATGATCATATGGCCAGAAGCAGTGGAAAGGAGGAAGAAGTGAAGACGTGACAAGGGAGGGGAGATAGAGATGAAGGGATCAAGATTTTTCTGGTGGTAACAAGATATTACGCTGACTCAATTGCTTGTGGAATGGCAGCCTGAGTCTGCTTCCCAGATTACGTTTTACTCTTTATCACTCTGTAGGTATAACTTTCAAATTTTCCTAGTTCTTAACTGAAGCTTATGCTGTTATTTTCATATAATTATAGAATCATAGAAAGGCTTGAGTTGGAAGGGATTTTAAACATCATCTAGTTTCAACCCCCTTGCCATAGGCAGGGACACCTCCCACTAGACCAGGTTGCTCAGAGCCTCGTCCAGCCTGGTCTTAAACACTTCCAGGGATGATGTGTCCACAACTTCTCTGGGCAATCCATTCCACTCACCTCATAGAACCTCTTCCTCATGTCTAATCTGAATCTACCCTGTTCTAGTTTAAAACCTTTACCCCTTGTCCCATACCCACACACCCTTACAAAAAGTCCCAGTCCAGCTTTTCTATAGGCCCCCTTCAGATACTGAAAGGCTGCTATAAGGTCTCCCCAGAGCCTTCTCTTCTCCAGGCCGAACAGATCGAACTCCCTCAGCCTGTCATTGTAGGAGAGGTGTTCCAGCCCTCTGATCATCTTTGTGGCCCTCTCCTGGGTCCTTTCCAACAGATCCATGTCCTTCTTCTGCTGGGGACTCCAGAACTGGAGGCAGCACTCCAGATGGGTCTCACAAGAGCAGAGTAGAGGGTCAGAATCACCTTTGCCAGCTCGTGTTAAGTGCTTCATCCACCAGCACCCCCAAGTCCTTCTCTACAGGGCTGCTCTCAATCTCCCATTTTAAGGTAGTTCATATTGTACAATTTTATTTGTTCATTTGTTTAAGCTTTGCTATTTTCCCCATTACAAGAAGTCCATAACACCGTTACAAATATCTCACTTACCACTTCTTTGCAAAAGAAGACTACCCCAAGGAAACTATCTAATTTGTCACTGATACCCCAAAGTGTTACTGCTGAAACTGTGTATTAGTTAATTCTCCCATTGTTTAAAAGTGTTATGTTGGAACTCTGACCTGACAGTCTGTGACAGTCTGTGAAGAACGATCCTGCCTACAGATGCATCCTCCAGGGATGTGCAAGGTATTTCAATGGAAACAATAACAATACCAGATGAAATAACAGTTAAGGTTCTTTTTAACAACTTGAGAACAGAAGCACTGAGTCTGATACGTTCTTTTTGTTAGCACAAAGGCAAGCTCTTGCAGATTTGGTGGAACGAACAGCACAGATTTCTTTTCAACTGTAAAGAGCTCTTTACTGGTAATTCTGTTGTATTGTGAACAATTCATGAAACCTTTCTTGAAGTTCAGGGCATCTGCTCAATCACTTGAAAATAGTTAAAAGAGTCAGCTAATAATAAAGGCTTTGCTTGAATAATGTATATGACTCAGGCTTAACATTTCTACAACATGGTACAGCCTGTAGAGAAACAAAAGCTCTTTAATCTTCTCATCCTTCTAGTGGCGGTATAACACATTCTTCAAATAGGAATATGAACCCCAAATTTTACTTTCAGTTTAGTCAGTGGAAAGACTTCTATTAATTTCTGTTTGAGTTAGACCATGTATGCAGTGTTGTTAGAGGTGTCCACATATACTTGCTGATCTTGCCAGTTGGTTAGACAGATTTCACAGCTTCACACTGTGAAATTTTAATATAAACCATGATGTATTCTTTGTCTTCTAGCCTCTCATTCAGCATATATATATACTTTTTTAATTTAAGCAGAAAGTGCCTTTGGTACAAAATTAAATTCATTGAATTAAATAGTGATGAAGATCAAGCTTGAGTGAGGATAAATAAGACAGTAGAAGATGATCGGTTCATTGAGGTTACATACATCATCTGTGACCATTGTGATCTGTGTCTTGCTTGTAGTGTACCTTATTATGACTGTGATGACCCCTGTGTAATTGCTTCTGTCATGCCACCCTATGCACCTACTCTTCGTCATTACGTACTTCACAGAGAAACTTACGTAATGAAAAAAACACTTTTATTATAGGTCTCTTAGAGCTAGTAAAGATTCTACTGTAGATGAGCAGGAAAGATCTTTGAAAGGAGTAATAGAATTTAACAAAGCTAAGAGAACCCCTCTCTCAAAAAGTAGGCAGTATTTGCTTCAGACTTCTAACCTGGCAGTTAAGGATAAATACACTAGCTATAGATCACAGTTAAAGAGAAGAACACAAAAAGGTTGGTAAGAAAGAATCACATAGAAAGTAAAAAAGAAGTGTGGCACGTATGGCTAACAGCCTGATGAACTTCATTCCTGACTGACACTTTGGACCTGAAGAACTCGAGAGACTGTCTCATTGGAAATATTACTATTAAAGAAAACACAGTAGGAACAAGATGTCTCTGGTAGGAGTTGTGTTTTCCTGCTTCATGCTTGGTTTTGTTCTATTCATTTTGGCCTCTCTAAGTATCCACAATTCAGAGAACGGGTGATTCTCTGGATTTTTTAAGTGCTTGTTTCTCCACATCTGTGTGCTTCTCCCTCACATCTTATCTCTCTTGTGTAAGTAATATGTGTTAGTAATTACACATATCTACCCATCTTTAAATAGAATGCTGCGATTGTAGCAATTCTGCTAAAAAAATACTTCCTTTCTCCTTCTAAACTCTAAGTACCATAGAATGTAAACAAAGCTAAATAAAACAGAGAGCCCTTCACTGAATTGAGGTTTTATTTTTATTATCTGTAATATAAGCTATCACAGACTTTTAGGTACTCTTTTAAGGAAATATGTCTTGTTATCATAAAACTCTTAGTGGAAAAAATAATTATGCTATGAACTGCTTTTATGGCACATGATACACAGTTATCTGTGATTTGGTATCATTCTGATGTACCAACAATGCAGGAATGAGTACAATTTGAATTTACATCAAAAATGCTTAATGTTTTCTGTCCACAGTATGCACATATGATTTTCCCACAAGACTCAAGTCTTCCTTTTTTTTTTTTTTTTTTTTTTTTTTTAATAAGTATTAGAGTACCTACCACTCTGGTTAGTACTGGTATCATTCTGCCCTCAGCTATGTTTATATAATTCAGATGGGGCTCACACATCTCAATTACAGTAACAGAACTGTAATTTTTTCTTCAGGGCTTCCAAATAGTCTTGTGGTAAGAATAAACAATATGCAGTTTAAAAGCATTGAAGTATTTTTCATCTTATTCTGAGAAATTACTCATGTATAAACACATCATTTAGAAAAGAAGACAGAGGAAAACATAACGCTTTGAGACCATTTCGTACAAGAAACCGTAACACTCTGGGAATCTAATGTATCATGGACTCATTTTTTCTAACAGATATTGAAATTCTATTAAATTCTACTAAAATTACTGGAGCTATGTGTAAATAACTGACAGAAGAAATTACCTCTCCATGTGTGTAAGCTTCTTTTTCAACAAGTTACAAACAATAAGAATAATATATTCTAATATATGAGTAGTGAGTTATTTTGTTCAAACTCAGCATAAATGGCTACCAGTTTTAAACCCTGTATTTCTTTGATAAGGTAGCATTAACTATTTCTACATCCTGTTTTGAACTCTGAAAACAAACACCTCCAGATCAGTTTACCTGTCCCATCTTGCCTTTAATTTGTTACATGCGCTTAGTCCCTTAATTATTTAAATGAATGTCTTAATCAAATGCTGCACAACTAATAGAATCACTGCAATCTACAATTTAGTGTTTTTAAAAGTACCTAATATATATAATATTATAACCACATCCCCCAATTATGGCCATAGATGAGCCTAAGAAATTAATGATTTCTGTATAAACGTACATAGTAGACATTAAACTTCACAGTGACATGATATAACAATCTAATGAGAGCATTTTACAGTTTTCTTTCCTAACAATGAAAGGAATATATTATTATTGTGGACATATGCATCAGCAAAACTCTTTTATCTATCTGCTATGTTTACATACTAAAAATGCAATGAAATTATACTGCCAGATAGGAACTAAACCTGCCCATGTTATAATGCTGTAATTCATCTTATCTGGGCTTAGACATCTAATAGCTTGTTGTTCAGTTTATTAATGTAGATTCCATCCAAATGCAAAAGGGAGAGGTAAGACATGTTGGGGTTACTTTCTACAGAAGGTGGTTTGACAACTGTAGCCAACGTTGGAAATGAAGTACTACCTGTCTTAAAAAATGATAATTCATTTTAGCATCTATTGACACCTTGTTATATGACGGCTCTGTTAATTCTGTATCTTCCTATTTTATAGGTTTCTTTTTGACTTGAGAAAATCACTGAGAAGCTCAACTAGGCAGTTATAAGTTTTTAATTCCTGCTTTCATAATAAAAATATCACTAGCTTTAGCTGTTTCCTGTAGTAGATGTGAAAAATACGTTATGGCGTCTTTCAGCATGACATGAAATATGTAAGGATCATTATAAGACCTCCATTACAGTTCATTACAGAACTTTGTCTTGTCTTTAGCTAGAATATTCTGGTGAGGCATTATCTAGGGAAAGGGTAGTTACAATCAGCATATATACAGTCCCAATTAGTGTATTCCATCACTGAGTAAGGAGGTTACTAAGTACCCTGTTCAGTAAATTATCTGCATTTCTACATTTTCCTTTCAGTAGGTGGCTAATCAAATATGAAATCAATAGAAAAATGTTTTTACTGAAGCAAGGACATCTTCTTTGCATGCAAAAATAAGTCTATGAGGTAGATTTCAGTTCTGAATCTAGTCTCCAGTTTTATAAAGCTTTTTAACCACATTTATCCATCTTTTGCTGTAAACTGGCACAGCTAGATAAATAACAACAGGGATAATAATGGATCAATTTAACACTAGAACTGTGCCATACTGCCCCACCACCCCGCCAAACACTTGTCCTCAAATATTACACCCAACAAATAACCTCTAATAAAATTGCTAAGATTGTTTGTCTGCTGAACTGACTAAAGACAACTAAAAGTTTTGGGACCACTCTTTTTTTAAAAAAAAAAAATCAGCCTTCTAAACTACAAGGACATTAGTGATGCATGCACGATACAACATACTTCTGTAAGAATGATGATAATGAAACAGAAGTACAGCTGGTTTTCAGTAGCTGAAAAGCTTCAGTGGTATAGTTCATTTTACAGTTTGGTGCTTTGTCTTTCATGACAAAGATTGTTCTGTTTTTTCTAAAAAAATAAGCATCTACTTATTTGTGCAGTTCAGTACCTTTCCGATGAAACTGCAGTGATCCTAGAAGACACATGGACTTAAGCATTTCTGTCGTGTACATTTCTAAGCAACACTGCAACTGGATGTATAGTCTACAGATTTCAGGATGAATTTCATCATCTTCTGGGCTGCAGGAAAAAGAGAAAAAAATTAGTTAGGAATGACGCTTGAAGAATGTGAGGGTCATCAAATCACCTTCCTTACTGTTGCAAGCAGCCACATCACAATCTGCTTCAAAAATTATTGTTATATGCGTACAACACAAAATCCCGTTTCTATGAAACTGTATTTACAAACAATTCTAAACTCTGTGAAGCTCCAGACATAAACCAGCTAAACTTGTGTTGTCTTTGCTAAGATTTCATGTTGTCATTTTCTCCTCTGAATATTTTTGGAAAAAGAATAAGTAACTAAGATATCTTCTCCTTTTTAAAACCTTTGGGTACGTATTTTCTGGTAGATTAAAGTGGGTTTTTTTGCCATTCAGTTACAGTTACCCTTGGTCCTGGTGCAAATGCAGGAGGCTGCAGGGCCACTTTCACAGTCGCTGTTCAGGTTACAAATAATCAGGCATAACCAACCTTACTTTGAAGACACTCTCCTAAGAAAGTAGTCAGTTGTAGTCTTTTGGTTCTATAGTTCCTGTCTGAATTTCTTCCCCGTCACGTTTAAATTAGTGAGTCATGTAATTCTGCACTGTGGGGAGAATGGGATGTTCAAGAATTTCGGAAAAGTGCTAAGAACCTTGAAAACAAAAATTGAAATCAATAACAATCCTACACCTCAAATTAACTGCTTAGGACACTAAGAAAATAATTTACCTAGATCCAGAAACAAAATCTCATGCCGGGCTATAAAATCAAACCTTAAATCTCACTTTTGTAGGCTGAGAATGCTGAACAGGAATAAAAGTAGTTTATTTATAAACTTAATAGTTTCTGTGACTGCTAATGAAGTGATTCACACAGTTATACTTGGGCATGAGGTTTTCAATGCTCCTTCCAAAGTTAATTTCAGTAAGGCAGTAAGTGGTAAGATTGAAGACTGAAGGATTTCAGCCATTTCATGTTCACATATTCTTGCTATTGGTTTGATAAACAGTGACATTGATCTTCAAAACTGGGTTTTATAACAACTGCAGGAACCTGCTTTTCTAAATAACCTGAACCTAATGGCATTTCTGAATACCACAGCTATGGAATGAAAACAAATTTTCAGTGGCTTCCTATTCCCAGTTGACCCGGTAGAATAATTAGAAAGCGCTGTAATAGGTATTTGAATTGACTTTTTCTGCTGTTGTAAATCTAATGTATTTTTCTTGTAAACTGTACTTATGTATGGCAGGAGAATAAGAACTAGAAACCTCTATGATATATGCATATTCTGACCCATTCTTGTTTTTTCAAGTATATGGAGCATCTATAATTGGGCTACAGGCAAAATTCTTCTCTCATTTGCAAATTCAGAGTAACAACAGTGACATAAAACAAAAATATATTCAATTATCCAAAGTTTGCACAATGAGAATTATTTCCAGGTCACTATCTTCACGGATGTCTCAAACTGTTCAATTAGTGTTTAATTGCAATAATGACCACAAGAATGCCATTAGTTTGCAACCAAATTATTTTATTCTATGCACGTATATAGGCCCCATTTCCATTTCTGAAAGCCATATGCTCTAACGCCAATGACCATAAAGATTTTGTTTATAATCCCTAAAGTATAATCTGTGCTTAAAATTTCCCTTTAAAGTGTCATCAATTTAACTTCTTTCAGTAATTTTCTATTCCTGTATGTTCAGTGCCATGCCACGAGAAATGCTGAACAGAGGACTAGTACAGATGTGATTTGCAGAATATGTTTATTATTCAATATCTATATACCAAATTTGCATTTATTTTTTAAAAAGTAATATTCACACAAACTTTTATTATTACCCGTCAAAGCCAGCTATGACTTTTTCAGTCAGTCCAGCCAATTTTTCTATGATATGCAAGAGGTACCTCAGAACACTGCCTCACCAACAGAGCTGTTTAATAGTTACGTGCAGCTGGCCATACGCAACCTAGCATAGCACTGAGCACCTGCCCACGAGCCAAAGACCAGCCCCTCACCCCTGGCTTCTGAGCACGCTTTATAGGTCCATATAAACTGGCATATTGACTAATAATTGTCATGCTTCATTCCTGCCTGATCTTCACTAGAAAACAGGAGGCTTTGATTTTCGAATAGCACGAAGAGAATGAGTGCCTTCATATAGAGATTTTTTTGTTTTGCTGTTGATAAAACTCTGTATGAAAGACATCCAGATGGTTTCTCAGTTGATGAGGAAGTTGTACTACTATCTGACCCATACTTCTACAGTTTGAGAGCTCTGACATCTACATGTATTAAAAGTAGCTACAAAGGAGAAAATGCTAGTTATTCCTTTATACAACAATAGCTTAATTTAAGTAGTTCATCAGCCTTCTATCAAAAGTATAAATTTTTGTAAATACAACTCAAAACCCATTACATTTTCATACTTTAACCATTGGTAAAATCTATGTTTTTCTTTCTACAAAACCCTGCTTTTTAAAAGTCAAATCATATCGTTCGACTGAATATGTTTATGACAAGATGTGGAATTTACTTTTCTGTTTTCATAAGATGATATTTAAAATTAAACCTATAGAGGGAGCTCTTATAACAACCAACCATATAGTAGACGGTTTGGATAAAATACAAGACCAAACACGATTGAAATGCCCCTCCTTAAAAGAGAAAGAGTGAAAATAATAAACCTTACCTCTAACGGAAAATCTTAAAAGGTAAAAATTGAAAATGTTATTAAAATTTTTGGGTTTTGCTTTTTTTTTTTTTTTTTTAAATAGTTGATAAATGATTTTATTGCACTGCCAAAATACTGGTTACATCTGAAAAACTTCTTCACGTTTTCCTGAATTCCATTATCGTTCCATTGAAACTACTGAAACTTAAGACTACTAGAACTGAACGAAGATTATGGCCTAATCTTGAACATAACTTGAAAATTTTAGTCACACATTTACAACAGCAGAGCATTTTATTTCTACTATCAACATTTAAAAATACATGTTTGTATGATCTCTGGTTAAAAAAGTAGCTGTTATACAAAGGGTTTGATACACTTTCTCGTAAAAGTATTGTTTTGACAAATTCTTTGCTTCAGTCTAAGGAAAAGTATCATTTTTATGAACAGTACCAATAGTTCTAAAATTCAATGAACCTAAAGACCTAACTAGATATGTAATGAAGACTGCTTGTCTTCAACAGCTAAAGGAAAATCTAAAGTTCACCAAATTCTGCCTTATGCCCCATGTATGTACTTCATATGGAAAGGAATCTAGAATGCCTTGATAAACTGTGGAAAATCATTGTTCACAACTATTACCTCGTATGCTATCTTTAATTTAGTATCAGAAACATGACAGCTTAGAAATATATATCTACAAAGATGATCTGTAAACGAGACCTGCCTTAGACATTATGGTTCTGCTGCTGCAATGAAAAATGTCACAAATACTGCATTGGAGATACACTTAATCCCCTTAAATACTGTGGGCAAGAGGCCCCTCTGATTATAGCTCAGATACAACAGCCTACTAAACCTGCCTCTGCTTTTGTATCTTAAATACACTGTTTATTTAGCACTTAACCATTCATCTTTAAAGGTAAAAAAAGACTTGCTGATTCATTTTGAATGTGAGTAGAAAAGTCTTACAATAACAATGTTTTCATCTAAATAGAACCTGAGAAAACATTTTAGTTTTCGTTCTTCCCATCTGCTGGGGTTATTATTTTTCAAATGTATATATTTCACACAAACTGCTGCTGGTTTCAGTATCATGTTGTTTTTTTGTTCTCTGTAATGTGCTCTAATACTGTGATACAACTGTTACACAACATCCCAGTCCAGCCAGAAGAAAAGCAGAGCTAATTCTTTCTAGTAGACACATAAAAGGCTCCAATGTTGTTTTTATTTAATATTTTGAGACAGTTGCAATAGTGCTTTCAGAGACAGAAAGCATACGTGTGACTAGTGTAAATCTCCAATTACTCTGATAAGGCCGATAAAGTCAGTTTGGGTATGTGACAATACAAGTGGAATAAAAACACAAAGCAGTGACTTACTTTGCAGAGACATTTCAAAATTGATGGCAGTTTAGATATTTTCATGCTAGAACAATTTAGCTACAACTATAGCTGCAGGAAATACACTTTTCTTACCCATTCAAGAAAATCTCACTGGCTTTCACAGAAGTTATCTGATAAACCAAGGACAATGTATGGTCTGCAGACTACAATTATTTTGAATAAGCTGTTGTTTCCTTTTCCTGGTAGGGTCCTCTCTTTCAGAAATACTCTCAAAGGAAAAAATACAGCATTATTTATATTGAAGTATTCTAATATTTTTTTTATGTTGAAACTCTAACACTCTTTTGGAAACTCATTATGTAATTACTACAGATGCAGTAACCTTACCTTTAAAATGAATGAATGAATTATTAATTAATTAATACTGTGATTCTTCCACACCCCTGACTCACTTTATCAGGAGAACAAGTACCACACACTATTTTTAACAACTGTGCATGTACTTAGCAGCATATCCAATATTTGCAGATACTATTCTGAATACATTTTTTTAAAATGATTGGAACCACAGACCAGAATTTTCTGTACTTGTTCCCTCAGAAGTTAATTTTATCAGCTGATCTAACTCAAACGTGGGCAAGAAGTAAATTACCTGTGGACTATCCAAACTATTTCACTCAAGTACAAAACCAATTACAATCACTTGGTAAAACTTCTTGCATTTGAGTAAAATGGCACTAATGTAAGAAATTTTATTCAAACTTGTTCACTTTAAGTAAGACTAGGTGTATTGGGTGTAGGTGGCAGGGTTTTAGCAGCAGTGGCAGCTACACGAAGTAGCTGTGGGGCTGGCTGCCCTTTACTGGCCATGGCTGTTTCCAAATAGTTCCTGCCAGCTCTGCAGCACAACAAAGCTGAGATAATCAGCCAAGTGTGTGGCACCTGCTTGAAAATTTATTTTAAAAAAGGGTAGAAAATGTTGCAGGAAGAGAGGAAGGGAAACAAGAATTGAGAATCAAGAGAGGGAACATCAAGGTCAGAGAAGGGAGGAGGAGGACGAGGAGGTTCTCCATAGCAGAGCAGATCTTCCCTGCAGGCTTCTGAGAGGAACACACCACAGCAGATGGATATTCCTGAAGGAACTGCCACCTGTGGAGAGCTTATACTGGAGCAGATTTTCCTGACAGGACTGCAGCCTGTGGAGCTAGAGCAGAGGAAATGTGTGAGGAGGAAGGAGACACAAAGAAGATGCGTTATATGGACTGATTCTAACCCCCCATTCTTCATCCTTCCTGCACACCTTGGGGGCATGGGTTAGGCAGGTGAGTCCAGAGTGAAGCTAAGCATGGGAAAGAGGGCAGAAAAGGTGTTGTATTGATGTCTATCTTTTTCCTTCCCGTTACCCAAATTAGTAATTATTTTTATTTTAATTGACAATAAATTAGGTTAATCTTCCACAAGTCAAACCCATTTGTCCAGCAACAATAGTTGGTAAACAATGTCCCTGTTTTTATCCCCATTCCCCACCATCTTTCTTATTCCTGTTCTGCCTGGTTTCTTCCTATGTCCTACTGAGGAGTGAGTGAGCAAGCAATCAGGTGGAAGTTTGGCTGTTGACCAAAGCTAAACCACCACACTAGCTAAGCTTAAAATCCATGGTAGGATACTTCCAAGCACTCAGAATTCAAAGTGAAATTGCACATGTCTTCAATTAAGCTTTTAAGTCACTGTAAGATTTAAAACAAAAAAATAAATGGAGGGCTTGACTACTAAAGTTTTGTAGAAACGAACTATAAGCCCACTCCTCATCATTCTTTCCTTCAACTGACTCTCCCTCGCCTTTACTTTAGGGAAATCTGTAAGAATTCTGCACTAGCCAAATATGAGCTGAACAGCATGTTTCTTCACATTATCACAGAATCACAGAGCGTTAGGGGTTGGAAGCAACCTCAAAAGATCATCTAGTACAACCCCCCTGTCAGTGCAGGAACCTAGAGTAGGTCACACAGGAGCGCATCCAGATGGGTATGGAAAGTCTCCAGAGGAGACTCCACAACCCCTCTACACAGCCTGTTCCAGTGCTCTGTCACCCTCACTGTGATATAGTTCTTCCTTACGTTTACCTGGAACCTCCTATGCTCCAGTTTGCACCCATTGCCCTTTGTCCTATCATTGGGCATCATTGAGAAGAGAAGATAGGTCTCCTGTTGAGAAGAGGTGGTGTCCAGTTAGACTAAAAAACCTTTGGGTGAGTTCTCAAGTCAGCCTTGCTTATCTCTGGCCTCGGCTGGAAACAAAACATCTCACAGCCCCACTGCCTCAAACTGCGTGATACTCAGTGATAGATAAATCCAAACCATGATACAGACCTTCCAGAAATGATCAGTGCTAACCAAGAAGCAGGCAGATTAGATGTATAAGCAACAATTTTACCTTTTCCAAGAGAGATTCCTGTTCACATCCTGCCTTGTCAGCATCTGAAGTTCTCAAATTAATTTCTCTGATAAACCAGCAGCAAGAGCACAGACAGGTCTGTGTCAGCCAATGGGCTCAGGGCCATTATATCTCCATACTGCCTCTTATAACTTGAATGCAGACTGGTGAAACTCATGCTGCCTGTGGATTTCCCCTTTGATTTTAATTAAGCTACTAAATTCTTTAAAATGTCACTTAATCAGCTCTAACCTATTAATAAAGGATTTATAAACTCTTTCAAATGTCTGCAAAAGTTAAATGGTAAGGATTCATACACTCCAGTGCAGTTCTTTGGTTAGTAGTTGGAAAGAGAATGTTTGAAAACTATCAAAACAAGTATATCATGTGGGATGATTTATGAATTTTTTTCTGATCCCTGTGGACAAATAGGGTCAGATTTCTCAGGCTTGAAAATGAATGAAATGCTTTGGATATTTGGTGCTGTAAGATCTAGGTCACAACGAACTACTAACATAGGGGATTTAGAAGGCATTCTGCTTCAGGCAAGTGATGCCATCTGCTGTTGACCATCCGTGGGACTCTAAACCAGATGACTGCTTTGGTTTATGACACCTCTTTTCCATATTTTTTCTGTCTCTAGTACCTACTTTAAATACAAATTTCAATATATATATATTTTTTTTTCCAAAGGGTATTCTAGATTTGAAGACATAGTAAAATGAGAAGAGGTAAGGAACAATGTATATGCATTTCCTCAAAAATGACAAAATACTTTGGTCTAAGGACTATTGAAACTGAAGGAAAAATGTTCTGTAAGCTTCTCTGGGATTTGGGTAATTGCATAAACAATTACAAACAAGATTCATACATTCTCACAATCTCCTTTTTTTAATTTTTTAAGTCAATGTGACTGCTACAATTCTAGAATGGAGGAAAAACATTCCACCAAACATATCATTACTAGGTTACTCAGAATAAAGTAGTATTTGAATTCTGGATTTGTCAAATGCTTCTAGGAATGCTTTGAATAGATTATTCTCATGCCCTTTGGTATTTTTTAATTTTTTAAAAAACAAATATCCAAATACCTCCACATAAAAATATTGCAAAAATAAAATTGTAGTATAGTGTCACTAAAAGTATCTTGCCCAGCACCACCACATATTTCACAAATCAAATCTGTATAAGTAGCTAAATTAAAAATCACAGATGAGAGACTGTGAGAAAACGAATGTGTCAAGAAAAAAAAAAAAAAAACAGAGAGAGAAAAGAAATAGATTAGCTTCCTGAAATGTTTAAATTCAAATATGGAGAACAAAATTTTTTAAACCATCTGTTGATAAAATGTGTTCAGGAAGCAGTATTTTATCATAAAGAACTTTGCATTTTTTTTCCTTTGGATTTTTGAATCCTGCTCTAGCCTCCACTTGCCTTGTGAAGTGGTGTTACTCCTTTTTTTCCCCCCTTTTTGTCACGCCTGTTTCCGCTTGGGAAGCAAGTGTCATCCTTCAGCATCCAGTATCCTCTATAGCAACTGCAGAAGCGTACTACACCTTTCCACCTCTTGAATGACGTAAAATGAATAGCAAGGCTGTACACATACTACTTTGGGTAGGTATACAGCTAAATTAAAGACTCTGAAATGTCCGTGACTTTGGAGCCCTTGTGTTTTGCAGCCTGCATGAAGGGACTATTTCCTCAGCACAAAGACTCACATGACTCAGCCTGTGTACAGGTCTATGGTTGCTGTTGCCATATAATCCAGAAATACCAATCTCTGTTTTGTTAGTGTTAGAGTTTTCTGGAAGGGAGTGACAACGCATATGGGTGGATAGTTCTGCTTCACCACAATTAACAGCTCTAGAACTTATAGAAATAATTGGAAACTGCTGTATAAACAAGGCACTTTAAAATATTTTGCCACAACTATTTGCCATTCTGACAAGGTTACCAACAGTACATTTGCAATGATCTGTCTTGCCATGATAGAGACAAGAAGTGTCAGCTTTTCTTTGCTCACCCAATAAATACGAACTTACTTTCTTCTGCAATGGGAAAGCAGTTTCTTCAACAACTTTGAGCATGTAATTTAATGTAATATGACAGTGTTTGACTTCTTATGCCAAATCTGCTGGCAGAAAACGTTCATGTGAAAAGTATTCATACGACATATACGAATAGCAAGGTAAAAAACGGGGCATAGGAGAAAAAGAACTGCAGTGAATAATTGTTCACATACAGATAGCTGAGTGTATTACTTCTCTTATAGTTAAAAATTATGTAGAACATCTAAATGTAAATCTGCAAATGTAACCATCAGAGAGGAAATAGCATTCAACAATAGCCAGCACCCTCCTGTACGTTTCATCTTAAAAGATGAATTTAAGCATCATTTAATTGATAGTACTAGAAGAATTCTTATTAAGGAATTCTTAATTTAAGACCTTAATGCCCAGATAATGATTTCAAATATTTGTTATGAAACAGAACTATAAGGCAATTAGAAAAATTAGGATAGATTTTACACATCTTATCATAAATTTGGATTTGGTTGGAAATTTCCCTGTGTATGCCTGATAGATCTCAGATCTCCTTTGGTTGAAGACTGATCTTGCAAGTCACTGATGATGTTATTCAAAGCAGTTATCCTTTATTGTTTTGTCTTTGACATCTTACTAGAGCAAACCTCCATACACCAAAGTTCACGATCGATATAAAGTCTTCTATCAGATGACTCTGCAGGAAGCCTAGCACTTGAAGGGGCATGACAGAACATGGGTTCTGAGAAGGACATGCACTTAATTGCATAGCACTGCACAACTGAATTAGCAAGTGCACTGGCTAATGTCAGTGAGAAACACAGAAACAAAATCGTTTTTTCTAATCAAAATGTTTCAGAATATTGAGAATACTGAGAATCAGTAAAAGTGTTTCTGTTAACAGGAAAATTCCATAACTTTCCATAACTTGAAAAAGAAGTTAAGAAAACAGAAGTAAAACTCCAGAATTTGCGGAATTCTGAAAGCCCATATTGAAGTCTTTTTCTACTGTATGACTTCATTATCTCATGTTCTCATTTCTCTTAAGATGTATGAACATATTGGTAACATAGTCTGAATTCATAAGATTCAGAAAGAATCAGAAATAATTTTCTGAACACAAAATAACCAAAGCTACACAGAACCAAAGTAAGTAGAGTGTCTAACACCAACACAAAAAAATGCAGCCATGGAGGATTTCTTAATCAAGTTGTTTTTAAGAAAATGATCAGGAAAGAAGCACTACAAACTTATGACTAAATTCTCAGCTTTGAGGAGCAAGAAGGCAGATAGAAACAGAAGCACTGAAGAAAATGAGTGACAAGGAAGAAGAGGGTATGAGAAAATTTGCAGTGAAATGAAGGTAGAGCAACTGTCAAAAAAAGAGTTAACACTTGAGTTCTGTAGGCTTTTCAAAATTCCCACAGTTCCTGGTTCTATAGAGTACCTAACAGCTGGATCCTCTGGCTGATTACTCTCTGAGAAAATTGATTCCATAGAAGAAGTCTGAAAAGCTTTTTATGTCCAACAGTGATAGCAAGTATTCTGAAGAAAGGACAAAATGGGGCAAGAGAAGGGCATGAATTTATAGAATGCTTGCAGAAACACTGTCTTGTCTCAAGAAGGTCAGCTCTGACGCTACAGCATTTCTAAAGAGACCCTACCAATGTAATTCAGTCCCAAATCTCTCTGGCTATGTATGTTGTTTTCCTCCACTTCCATTTCTGATGTAAAAGGTTTGTATACCTCAAAATAGGAGCGTAAATCAAAATGATTATTTCAGTCATTGCTATAGATAAACATGCTTAACTATGGCTGAAATATTCCATTATTCCCAAGTTAAACTTAGAGAAATAAACCCCCTGGAATCTAACTATAGTGGAATGCTCCTTGTACATAGCAGAGAAGAGCATTGCAGTGACAACTAAAAATACAGCAACACGTTACTGTTTGGTATTCTCGTCAATGCTGGACTCTGAATGGAGTGTTGAACGTAGAATGTGTACCAAAATGGAAGCCAAAACACCCTAAACCTGCAGCTACTCCAACCCTAGACCAAGGCACTGTGTAGAAGAATTTGCAGTTCACTGGACAGAAGATGCAGAATACTGAGAAATGCTCACAATTTACGTAAGTTCTGAATCTCTTCCTAAAACAGAAAAAATCATGGGAGCAAGGACTAGAATACAAGTTCTCCTTACCACCAAGGAAGTTCCTTAACAGCCTTCAATATTCACCTGCACTGGCACTGCTTGAAACCCAAGTACCCTGCAGACTACATCGTTTTGCTGCCTTGTGCACAACACTCTGCCCACTGGTGTAGATGATGACAATGTGCTCCCTCATATTTTGCCTCATAGCTTCACAGAGGCAAAAGCCACATTGCTATATGCCTGCCAGGGAGAATATGGCTATTTGTGGAGAACTTTAAGCATGGGACAGAATTCCTGCCTGCTGGGCTAGGACATAGCTTCTCTTCTGTTAGAGGACTCTTCACATAAGTGGCAGGCTTACCTGTCTGGCTTACCAGCGTGTGCTCAAGTTTCTTGACAGTGGCAGTGCTGGACTGGAAGGTGCTGTGAATGTGTTAATTGAGTGTGAGATGGAAGAAAGGGGCAAATAAGTGACTGACAAAAATGATGTTTGTCCTACTTTTAGCTCTCGCTTCCCCCTGACTGTAGTCAGAGCACTTTTCTGCCAGGTAAGTTCAAGTGGCCTGGAAATTAAGTTGACTCACCTTCAGCATTCGTTTAAAATAAAGTGGCAGGTGACATTGTGTTTTGTGAAGATAACAAAGTTGTCAGTGTATGTTAGGCTCTGAGGATGCTCTGAAAGTACCTGTGGGATCAAGGATATCAGCACCTGGACAAGTAAATATGCCTCACTTTTGCCTGCTGATTAGATTTACCTTTAAGCAAGATGCTGAGCTCTTCGGTTTCATCAAAACGAAGTTACACTGTGTCACTGCAAATGCAGAACTTTCAGGCTTTTCAGAATTGTTCTTGACATAGAGAAGTAAATGCTAAATTCACTTTTGGGTATGTTTGCCCTTTACTATATCTGGCCTTCAGTTAAGAAAGACAGATCTATAAGGGAAGATATTAATACCTTGTATCTTCAAGTCCCAGCTGCCTATTAGATCACAGTTCCAAAGACAAAGGTACAAAGGAAAAGTGAGTCTGTAGAGGTTAGCTATTTTGAGAACTATAGCTTTATTAAGCAACCTTGTTTTCTCCTTCATTATTCGCTTTCTGAATTCACCAGTTAGAACTTGGGGTGTCTGACTTAAATGATTTATTTTTCAACTTGCAACTTCATTTGTGCAAACAAGTTTTATTCTCAGCAGAGCCCACCTTAACTGAGTTCCACAGAAATTGGTCTTAGCTTTTCAGTGTCCCTTTCCATCATTTTAGATGCACAAGACTTGTGTAATTAGAGAAATTTTGGAAAGAAAAAGTGAGAACAATGTATGGGCATCTTATCTTTTTGAGAAAGGAGTAAGCTATAGTATGCTTACTGCATTATCATGCACTATTTTGTCCATGAAGAGCATGTTCACAAAATATCCCTATCTGAGTTTACTTCCCAAAATATTCCCATGTAGACCCACAACGGGATTTGAGCCACAGAAGTCACTTCATGACTAAGAAATCAATGAAGGTATTCCAAAGAAAGTTGAACATATCAGAATTTTCCCCCAGAATTTGATATGCTCATATCACAAGAAAATTGTAAGCATTAAAAAAAGTTACAGTGAATGTCTACAGAAGCTGAATGTAAAAGCTGAGAGAAAATGACACTCTCTATCATAAGTATGCTCAGATTCTCCAGATTCTGAAAGCTCTGTTTTGGAGGGAAACAAAGATCTCCCTCAATTTTCTCATGTTGCATGGTCCCAGTTAACTCATCAGGATAACTTGATGAGTAAGGTACTTTTCAACAGTTTTAAGAATTGTGGGATCTGGCCTCAGCTTACTGAGATGATTTTAGTACACACCTATAAGTACAAATGGGAAATTTTATACATTCAACAGTTTTCAGAAGTGGAGAATCTTGACATTTTGTGCTTACTCAATAGGATATATAAGGTCAGATTATTAAATCTTACTGTTTTAAATATCTGCAATATTTTGGGTAAAAAATTCCAACACCTCATATGCATTCAGTCTGTATTATTCTCTTGGTATTATTATGTATAACAGTATCGATTCTTGCAATGAATATTGATTGCTTTCTTTGTTTTCTTACATGTCATCACATTATTTTTAGTATTTAATTATACTCTTATCAGGCCACATTCTCATTACCATAGTGCAACCTCTGTGAAGCACTTATTTTATTCTTAACTTTCATCTGGCTGTTGAAACAATGCTAACTGTAACTGAGATAGGATGCAGGTGCACTGCCTGAAATTCAGAACTCCAGGGATCAACATTAGTATCACTGTCCTCACCTCATAGACATATGCTTAAAGGAATACAACAGCAGTGATTGTAAAGATGTCTAAGGAGGGCAGAGATCTCCATAGATGCTGCTTGATTGGTATCTCATTTGGGCAGAGCTCTAGTTGGTTGCTCTGTCTGCTGGCATCACCTTGGTTTGGATTCATAAATATAAAAATTCTGCCCTGTTGAACTAAGTGTTGGTACATTTTGTTTCTACTCAGATATCCTGCCTTCCTGAAGTGCTTTATTTAACATCTGAAGTTAAACAGTTTCTGTTATGTCAGTCTTAATGCAGCTCTCGCTAAGTTATAAGCCTGAAGTCTCTTTTTCTCTCCATTTGTGAAACATTTTGGAGCAGTCTTATTTGTTTACTTGTGTGTTTTAGAAAGCAGATAGTAATTCTGAAGTGTCATAATTAGGGGAAAATTCAGACAGTTTAATAAAAATATGGCCACAATTGGGTGTCAGTGGAATGTTTTAACACAACCTTAGGAACTGGCCTAATATTAATTAGGTCTGAGATATTGCTCTCTACTGCTTATTGAAAATACTGGAAATATACCATAGATTGCAAAGGAAAACAAAAGTAGAATTTACCTAAAACTACACACTCCATCACTATGGTAACATTTTTGTGCATTGAAATAAACATATATAGGCAATCAACACATGATTTTTCTGTCTCCTTCCTTAGCTTTTCTTGAACTCAGGTGAAATTACATTGCCAACAGTTTTATAAAAGAAACAGTTGCACCTCAACGTCAATTAAGGAAACTTTATCTTGGAATTTTCCCAGTGGGATATTTCCAATCAGGTATTTTTTATATGCATTGATGGAGCCTTCTCTTCTCCAAGCTAAACAATCTCAGGTCTGTTAGCCGCTCCTTATATGTCAGATAGTGTATGCTCTTAATTATCTTCATGGCCATTGATTAGACCCATTCCAGTATGACCCTTTATCTTTTCTACGAGGGAGCCCAGAACTAGACACAGTAGTCCGTATATGGCCTCAACAGTGCTAAGTAGAAGGAAGGATCTGGCAACTCTTCCTAATGTAGCATAGGAGATTGCTGGCACTCTTTGCCGTAAGGGCACAGTGCTGGCTCACATTTGGCTTCGTCCTCTCCAGAATCCCCCAGGTCCTGTTCTTCAAAGCTGCTTTTCAGGTGGTTGTCCCCTAGTCTGTACTGGTGTGGTGGTTTATTTTTCCTTATGTTCATGGTTTTGCAACACTAGTCTGAACAACAGTGGACCATCACTGTCAAAGTTATGTTGCCATGCACTCCAGAGTTTCTCACAGTTTCATTTTGTGCAAAAATACCCCACAACCACTGCCAAAATATATATCAGACAGTCACAGAGATGATGCCTGTTCTGGTTTCAGTGTGCCAAGTACATACAGAAGTACTTGCATTATGTAAGCATATCAAGTGGTTAAGAATATGAAAGGGACATTTACAACAGTGTGTACACAGTTGTGCAGACTGAGTTATCTGAGTTCTGAGTTATCTTTCCATTTACATTTCAGGCTTAGTGTACTTCACCTATTAAGCCATCTCTCCAATTGATGACTTCTAAAATATCACTAGTCTTCATCATCCCATAAAGTAGATCCCCTCCCAAAACAGAGATTCGCACCTTTTTTACCCCATCTCCCTATTGTTGCAAGTATTTTTCCTGTTGGAAAATATCATGCTGACTCATTCTCTTGCTGCTTTACTTCAGTTTTGATCATGGTCTCTGATACTGCAAAGCTGTATAACATAATTAACTTGAGATATTTAATTTCTGATGAATTAATACAGCAGAAAATGTAACGAAAGCACCCAACCTTACTTTCTTCAGAAGACAATTCATTAAAATGAATTCATAAAAATGAATTCATTAAAAACGTATGAGCGTGGTAAGCAGGAATTGTCCTGAAGTCCTCACAAAACCAGCACTGAAGGGAAAGTTTACTTTGACTTGAATTTCTAAAAGATCATCAATTAGAAATTGGATATTTCAATTTAAGTTCTCTTTATTCCTGATGTTTTTTCCCTGAAAGCCATGATAATGTTGGTAAACACAGGCACGAATCTGCTTTTATAAAATTTCTCCTATTTATACAAGAAAAATACAGAAGAGAGCAAGTTAAGAGGAGGATGTAATAGCTATCAGGTTCTATTAAACTGGAGATTGAATCTGAAGTTTTGCTTTTTGACAATCTTTCCCCCCCTCCCCCAATGAATTTGTAACCATTTTTGAACACACCATATTGTAAAGATGTCATTATTTATCCTCAGGATTTTCTAATTGAAAGACCGTATTTTAGACAAATCCTGAAATTACCTGTGAAAAATCGTATTTGTCAGATACAAATTGTTCAAATGCAGCCTTTGTCTCAGGAAACCCCTGAGATACTGAGTGCTGGGTAGTGGCAAGTATACTAGGCAAGGCATCATTCTGCATACAGCCTGGGTTTTATATGCTTTTTTATGAAATCTCTGTTACCAGCAGCCATCAGATTTGAGCTACATGCGGTGATAATGTCTAATCTGGTGCAGATTTCAAAAGGTTTTATGTTTTCTCACTACTTCCTTATCTTTGTCATCATCTCTTTGGTTTTTTTCCTCCCAGTTTTTAAAATATAAGTGTGGCTTTCATTCCCTTCATTTACTTATCCAGATCTCCTTTTGTTGACCTATCAGTGTATATCTTTTCTAGAGCTACATCTGCAGTCTTCTCTTCTTGTTCACATTACAGCACTGCTCTTCTTTGATGTCCACCTAATATTCCAGAGCTGATATGCCCATGATACAAGTTTTTCCATCCTTATGGCCACTATCCTGTTGAGTTCCTAATCTATTTATATCCACCTCATCATTTCTTCCCCTTCCCACAATTCCCAAATTTTCTTCAGGAGCTGCCCTTCTCAGTAGCTACAGAGAATTTGTTCTTGCTTCTTTCCCTCCAAGTCTTTGCACCTTTCCTCTTTGCTACCTTCACTAGTCTCGCAGAACAGATGAGTTAGGAAGGGAAATAGATGTCTCTTCTTGTAGCCTGAATCAGGAGTGCATTTAAGAATCTAAAATCTTGATGTATTAAAACAGGAAAGATAAAAAGAAGCTGTCTACTAATCTTCTCAGGAAGACATCAGCAAAAATAAGACTAATGAACTCAACATTGTCTTAAACAGTGATGCCAACTTCTTGACAGAAAAAGTGCCCTACAACAGCTCAGGTCACTTACAGACTAACTGGACATCACTAATGACCCTAACTAACCGAATGTTGTTATGTAATGACATTTTACAGACTAGTAACATAATTAGCTAATTGCTATTATTCTCTCTGGGTGGGAAAGCAATAGGCTTTGTCTAACAAGCTTTGGAAGACAAAATTTGTTTTGTTACCCAGAAGTTTACACAGTGCAGTGCTGTGCATCGTAAACAAAAGCAGTGAACTAAATGAGCCTTTTTCCTATTTGCTGACTACCAGTACTTTCTGCGAAATACACTACCCTTCTGACTATTCAATACTAAGGACCATTTAGTACATCCTCCCTAAGTATTTTTCTTCCTGATACTTTTTCTTTCTACCAAATAATGTTCCCATTCCCATGCCATATGCACTACATCACTCTTCCTGGTGAATTAAAGACTGAACCTTTGAGACTATTTATTACTTCTCTCCTTCTATTTCTTTTCTATGCTGAGTCCTTCCTGCACCTTCATCTTCCATCTTTCCTCATAGATACACCAAATAAGTTAGCTCTAAGCTTGTACGATTTTCTTCAGCTGCAGAAGGGTGGGGTGTGAAGCACATCTTATAAAATGTATGTCAAACCAAACATTTTCCGGACGGTTTCTAACACCTACCAGTTGTTATAGATATCACATTATTATCACAGTTATTTAAAACAGTTTTAGATTAGCTAAATGTCAATCTCGCAGAAACTGCACGACCTTCAGGACATCTTTGTGTATATGACAGACTCCCAACTGTGAAATCATTACTTAAAAAAACCCTCCATACTTCTAAATAAGCATGTATTGCTGCTTTTCTTCATGGGAAAAAACAAGCAAACAAACAACAACAAAAAGATTAAAAGTCACAACAAAAATTCCAAGTTAGGTTCTCCTATTCAGATGTGTTATTTTGGTTTGTGTTAGTCTCTCTTCTGAGTATGAAAGTGCACAAGATCAATTTCAGTACTGTTTGCCTCTATGTTTTCAGTGCACTGGTTAGAAAGAACTGTATCTTTTGATTGGTTTAGTTTGTGGGCTTTTTTTAATTCTCAAGAGGCTTTAGTAAGTTAAAAGCAGGTATTTTCTTTGAGGAACAAATCAGAGGTCACAATTAAGAGTCTCTGTACAAAATCACAGCTGAAAATGTTGACTGTTCTACTAAAATGACCAGCCAACATTTTCTGCTGTTTAGTTTGTTATAGTGTAGTTTTGCCTTAAATATTAAACCTATGACAGATTTCTCATAAACACTAAAGTGATGAAAGAACTTCAGTGAGGATTAGGCAGAGGTCCAAAAAAAAGAAAGCTTTTTTTTCCAGTGGTACGCAATGGTTTATAGTGCATAAAGCAGGTGGGAAAAGTTCTTGACAAAGTGTAGTTGGAGAGACATGACTCAAGACTTACATGTGTTAATACGAATGCCATAGTCAGCATACTGTGAAGAGCCCACACATAATTAGACTTCATGTAAGCGGCATGAAATTCCATTCTGTGAGACACAGTTATTTATGCTGGTTTATCTTGCCGAGGCATAGTAGCAAGTATGTGATGATACCTTCTGTCATCATGGAAAGGAATGTAAATAATGTAATATCAAGGAATAAATGAAAACATTACATGCTGGCAAAACTTCAAATCATTATTAGAACACAAATAAGGAATTAAAAACATGTAGATTGTAAAGAAGTTTTCACAATAGTATTTCTCTCCTTTTTGCCTGGCTTTTTTAAAATTTAATTCTGTTTAGTCTCTGCTTGAGCTGAGCTCATTGACTCTTTCTATTCCGTTAGATACACCCGATGGAGGACTGAGCGGAAGCTATTACTATTTCACCCTTGAAAGACAAGGCCCCTCTCCTGATCTTGTTAAATTGTCTAGTGATACAGAGCAAAAACCTGTAGGATTTGTGGTCATACATCTCTATGTTTAAAACAGAAACACAAGTTAATACTTTTGATGAAAATTTCCATAATGTAGTATTTAGCAAAGATATGCATATAAGTACATCTTTAATTAAACATAAGTAGACTCCTACCCAGAAATTGCTGCTAGTTTTTGATGAGCCTGATAGGCCATCTCACATCCTCGGGTTCGAGTTTTGTGCATTTCTGCATGCAGTGACAGACAGGTGGCTGAGACATCCCCAATCGAAATTACCAGCTCCCGATACAAAGCCACCTGGGTATTGAACTCCTGGACAAGCTGAAAAACAAAGAGGATTTATTTACATGAGACATTTAAATACACTGCTAAAACCAATCACATTTTTAAAAAAACATGCCAAATCTAGGGCTTGTTCCTGCTGCTTGCAATTTTGTGGCTTACAGGATCGAGTGCCCAAGATTTAGCAAATGAGTAGGGCCTCCATGGCAGCTGCCTCTTCTGTGAGCTATAAATGTTCATTTGCAGGAAAGTAGTGTTCTTTCTTTTAATCCCTGAAAGTGTTTGAGTTATTAGTCTTAAATATTAAGCAGACAAAAACCCAGCTGTTTTACTAGTAGCACAAGGTTATTTTCTGCTATCATAAAAGACAAAAATATCCCCAGAAATTACTGCCTTTGCTCCTCCTGCTTCCTGATTAACAGCACATTTAGGGATTGGAATGTATCATTTGCTTTGACACTGGCAATTTTGCTAATTTATTTTATAATGATTTCTGTTCTGTCACTGGCCTTTAACGTCAATTTCAGGCTTAAAATTAGTCTGAAGTTATTGGCTGAGAAGACATATCAAACAGGCACTTTCCAGTTAGGAAAGCACTTTTTCCAATACGTGTGTGGGAAAAACAGACAAAGAAGTAAATAAACTCTTCAACCTTTGCAAAAGTCTAATATCCAGCAGATATGCATGAATGCTATTGCATAAATGGCTAACCTTTACAATGATGGAACGATCATCAATTTTTAGTTCCACTGATCATATGGGATCACATGGGATTATATTTTAAGGAAATGAAGCATTTGCTGTCTTCTGAAAGAAAGCTCATCAGACCATTTGCTCCACGTGGTGGCAGAGGTGGAAGGCATGGAGCAATAGAGGAGAATATTGATTTATCTATGTTTTGCTAATTTGACCTCAATTTCCAAACTACACTAAAAACAGACAAGCACAACCTCTCCTAATTCTGCAGCCATCATTATCACCAGGAGTTCAACATATTCCAACCCCCATGCTAAACCTCTGGATTCTATCAGACCTACCAGATTTTAAAGTAAATCCCTCAGCTTCTCATACTCAAAAAATGAGCTGCTTCTCCTGAAGTGTTACATTCTGACCCTTCATATATGCCACTGTAATTGCTCTGTATAACAGAGCTATTATTGGGACCTGTTTTTTAGCCACACTTTCTTAAAATTTGTTCCAGGAGTAGCAAATAGGTTTCTCTGCTTCTGGAGCAGTAAAACAATCCCAGTGCATTCCAGTGTATCTGCATCCTCCTATCCCCAAACTCCAACAAACCCAAAGTACACACCAAATAGAGCCCTAGGCACAGTATTTACTAACTCTGGCTTCAACTCTCTCATTCTGTAGCTTAAGAGAATGCATGAAAGCAACAGAGAGAGAAAAAAACAGACTGTATGATGTTGTCATAGCATAATTCTGCGTTAAGAAAAAGAGAAAAGCATCTCATCCTGTAACGGGTAGCTGGTTGTGCCAGACACATTTTGGCAGTTCTCACCTGACATCCCCTGTTTAAACAGGCAACACATTCAGACACCTCAGCATTGCCAGAGAAAACAAAACCACACTCGTGTTGCAGCATCGAGACAGAGAACAAGAAAAAAAACCAAATATTGGTTTTATCTCCTGAATCTGATCGAATCTTGACAACCCATCTGTAAATCCCAATTTATTTCTAAACAGTGAATTCTACAAAACTAGCACCTCTATTTAACTAACCACATTATGCCACCAGGAATGACAAAAAAGGCAGGAGCCAGTAGGATCCACTTGTTGGGTGTATTTATAGAGCTACTGTGGTAGCTTTTGTTGCTCAGTGCACTGGGAGTTCCTCCCAGTTTTGAAGTATCAGAGAGGATATCTGCCAGCACAATCTGCAGTATTACAAGAAAGCAAGCAAGCAAGCAAGCAAGCCACAATCCAGCACAAGAGAAGTAGCAGATAGATTGTTTTCTGTTTCTGGATAGAGCTTTAGCAAGATCCAGATTTGTCAAGTAAAGTAACAACAACTTCATTTGTTTTGTGTTTCTGTCATTGGTTAGAGGAGCAATTTCTAACTCTAACTCTAGCTCCAGTGTCCAGCTGACTGTAGGTCAAGGAGCTGGATAGAGGGCATGTGGCGCAGGTTTGGAGCAAGTGTCAGGATCCAAGCATTTTGAACATGGAGAAAAATGTCGTACTATAATGTGATGGTCCCAAAATAGCATGGATGTCTGGTGCGCTTGATCTGAGGTTTTGCCATTGCCACCAGCTACTCTGAGGAGACTGGAAACAGGTATCATGTATATCAGACACGGAATACCAGGGTCTCAAATTCTAAGTCTGGTTTAGAAAGATTTAGGGTGAGAGTGTGGTCCCGGCACAAGACAGCAAGCAGAGAGCGATGCAGTGGAGTGATGCGAGCGGGCAGACAAGCGAGCCACCGCCGCTGTCGGGTTTTCGGGGGTGGGTGTTAGAGGTGGGGTTGAGGTCGGCGTGGCCCGGTGGGCTGAGGCTGCCAACATAGCGACTTTACTTATTTCGGAGTCAGTGCGAGAAAGTCTGGGGACATTTTTGGCCAGATCTAGCAAAAGGCAGCTCCAGCTGCTTGACAGAGCCGCGAAGGCAGCGTGTGCTGCGGCGAGGAGTCCCCCTCCCGCTCCTGCAAGGCCGGGAGCTCCACTCTGGTCCCTGCCCCGAC